>JAHWFP010065813.1:41591-58910 GCA_023313725.1 Lithobius niger
CATTTATTAGTTGAAACCAAAATTTTGTTAGTCTTTTTATTGGTTTTAATGCCGACAAGTTATCAAAAAGTTTTTTTTTAATTATAAATAGTGCGAGACAACGAATGATACTGATAACTAAATACAGATGCAAACGTATTTACGTTGCCTTTTGGACTTATATGTCAGATTGCCTGAGCGGGGAATGGAGCCTTTGGCTTTCCCGTCTTTAATGATACTGATATATTAAATGTCTGAAGTTGGAAATGTACACCTTAACATTTCCACATAACTTAAAAAAATACATACCCTCAAAACGGAAAATTGCCTCTCGTTGTAGGCCAACATAGGCCTTCGCCGCTAAGGCCCGACGGGAAATTTTTCGTTGTCCTGTATGATCAGTTCGACCCTGCACACATTTTTCTATTTTAAAGGGTGGGTGAATTCTGACAGGTTAGGAAGGGGGAGGGGTCAATAATCCCTCAAGAAACTTTTCAATATCATTCATTGCATTTAAAGAGAATTTTTCGTGCTTAATATGACTACAAGAAGTTGTCTCCTTGGCCACCCCCTTCCCACGCCACTATAATATACAGTTATATAGACAATGAAAAATACAAAAAAAAAACTTCGTTGGAAAAAAAATCATAAATTGGAAAAATAACGGATATTTCTACATTAATTATTTTGAAACATTAAAGAAATAGTCTCGCATTTATGAAAAAGTAAAAATCTTTATTGATTTGTGTTTAAGTCTATTAGTATTATTTGGTTTGTGTGCATTTATGCACCGAGCGGACATTAAAACGTGAATTTCTATTTCAAAATAATTTTTGAGCCATACGTCATCTAAAAACTGAACCGGTTCAGTTTTGAACATTACTAGTAGTTTTTGTATGAGAAACAGGCCTAGTAAGGCAAGAAGATTCGAACCTTGTAACCTCCGATCCTTGCAGGGGGCGAAGGTAAAGCTCGGAATATGCCAGAATAGGTGTCATAGCCTCTGAAGGAGACTGATAGCCCCTCATTACCCTGGTCGGCACAGACTTCTTGGGATTTTACCATTGTTTCCTTCCAGTTATCAACCCGATCATCTTCTTCAAGCATCAAGATTGAACTATGCCACCGGCCAGCCAAGATGACCACCGACTTATGCGTTAACAAGTTTCCGTTGCATTAACCAGCCTGTTTTTCAATTTTTTTAAAACATGACAAAAGAACTAAATGTCTTGGTAGTTTTTTTTTTGGAGGGGGGGGGTTAAGGCGAGAAATTTGTTGGTTCTTTATTTTCCAGTTTTCTTTAGAATCTGTAGTCACAGTCCACAGTTTTATGGATGAAGTATTTTGCTGCAAAGTTTTCAAAACCCATGACAGCTTTACAGGCACATTGTTTAGTATGAAAAAATTTGTATCTAAAGAAAAATGCAGCACACTATAATTGCACACAGAACGTATCATCGTTTGGCAATGGTGACATAACAACAAATGACCAATAATTACAATTTTTTGAAAAGTAGCTAGTGCTATCACTATTAAGCACAATCCGTAATTTCTGAATTTCACTACTTTGTGAATCCCAGAGTTGCTATTCTTGATGTGAGTATTTATTTACAACTCTAATAGCGTCCCGTTTGTCGCCTGTAAGCAGAACACCATTATTACCATTCTTAGCAAGGTTGTATACTCTCATTCTACAAATTTTTTCAGAGCATGGCATTGGGCTACACTGTGACGTCGAGTACTGCTTACTTGATTTTTGACCAAAATCAAAAAAAGCATAAATTTGACTTCTCTAAGATGTCTTTTTCTTGTCTTTCTATTTACATATAGTAATGAAGCACTAATTTCTGTGGCATTTCATAGTAATATTTACACACGAGTCCAGGAAGAATTGATCTACAGCGTAAGTATTTGCAAATTCTTAACGTATACGGCCCCAATTTAGCACGTGTTTAGTCATTGTTATTACATGAAGCTGTTTATTCTATTTCAGCTGCCCGAATATCTTGGCATTTTGGGTGGAAATATGAGCCTCTGGATTGGATTATGTATAATATCTCTCCTTGAATTGGTTGAGCTCACGATCAATCTTATAATTGAAGCTGTGAAGCCTCGTTGTGCACAGCGTCAACAGTTACATCGTCAAATAATTGTTCGGAAGCAACATATGATCTATTAATTTAAGGTTTTTACAGCAATAATTAAAACCAAGATACCAAAGTATTAAAACATTGGGAGACTCGAACCTTTCGCCACGAATTGTTATGATGACGACCAAAGTTTTCGTTCTCTTTTGGTTCAAGTAGGCCTAATGTTAGTTTGCTCGAAATAACACTTCTGAAGCACGGACAAAGGATACAGGCCATCTAGGCCAAAGCAAGACATTTTCTCGTTATTTAGTCATCTTGTACATTTATAAATAAAGTTCGTTCTGCAAAGAAAGAACACATGAATTGGAAAAACACCTATAAAGTTAGAACACAGGTTTTGTTATAATTCAACATTTCCTTTTGTATTTCGATTTTTGGGGTGAAGACTGTTCATCTAGTGGTTTATCCTGTAGCTTGTGTTTTATTCTCAAGTATCAAACATTTATTTATGAATTCTTATTACGTCTTTGAGTTAGTTGTTATTTATAATGCTATTAACAATATCAAACTAACTACGAATTTATAGGGTTGGGGACGAGAATTGGCAACTCTAAAAAGTCCCTATCGAAACATGTTACATTCATTCTTATTGGGTCCAAATGAATTTTCACAGGGTGCCACGCGTTCCATCTGGTAATTTTTGCTCATTTTCCAGCCCAAATCTAAAGTAAACCATAGATCACAACTAAGCTAAACTAAATAATAATTAAATACAAGCTAGTTTTAGTCTTCTTGTACAGCCGTACCGGCTGAGAAGACTATTGTAACGACTTTGTCCGTCCGTCCGTCCGTCGCTTTTTTCAACTTCGCAATGGTACCCGATAGAGACCACCATTGTTTACAACGTTAGATTCAGTGTCAAAAGTTAGTTAAATAACATGGCAAATTAAATCATCGTTACCTCCTTATAGCTAATAGACTTCTTCGACGTAACTAAATTAAATAATAACATTTCATCGTCGAATTGAAATCCTTAGGATTTGTGTTAACGCAGCCGTAAAAACAAAAACATTTTCGCTTCGTTTAAAAGAGTCTTGTCGCATTGTTGCATGAATGAATAGGCTTACAGTCGAACCTAATTCTCCATTAGGCCTATTTGCTACTTACGAAACTAAAACTGCCGTTAAAAAAATTGGGTCTAAAATCACGTTACCATGGCAACGTCAAGTTGCTACGAGTCGCGCGTGCTGGCTTTCTCAACAGCGTCTCTCTTGCCCCTCCCCTACTACCACTGATCTATATAGGCTACGTTGCGCATTACGTTGTAACACTGTAACTGCGTGCCCGGAGACATACAGTGTTGCAAAATGAATAGGCTTACTGTATACAATCCAAATCTTCGTTAGTTGCTACTTACGAAATTAAAGTTGTAAATTAGGCCTAAACGCTCACACGCCTAAAATGTAAAATAACCTTAATAGCTAACACATTTTTAACGGGCAATTCTGATAGTTACTGCTTTTAGATTATATAATAGAGATAGCTGTAGCAATGCGTGATAGAAAAGTGTGTCTCACTATTGGTAGTGGCAGAACTGCACAGAAGACCGGATGCGACTAGGTAGTCACTGTAGCCGCTTGTTATTTTTTTTTTTAGTTTAGTTTAATTTTAGGCCGCAAACTGAGTAGAAATTCCTACATAAAACGCATGGCGTCCTCTATAAACTAAGACGGAAGTAAAAGGAATGAACCTGACGTTTCAGTGGGGGATTTCAGTCAGAAATCTCCTCCCCCAACCCTATAAATTCTTGATACAACCAACAAATTAACTATAAAATTCGTCAATCATGTCATTTGGCAGCTAGTGCTTTAATAATTGTTCATGCTCTGTTTTTAGTTCAGTTTGTGCCTTGTGGCTGGAAAGCCGTAGGATTGGTAATGAAATTGTATAGGAAATCGCCCGGTTTACAAATGCTGGCATCTATAACAACGGAGCCATTGTTGAATTCCAGCATGAGGGAAGCAGGCGATATCCTACTTCTCAACCGTCTTGAAGCTATCAGTCCGACGTGCGTTTTCAGCACAAGTGAGCGCGAGTGGAATACCTTAAATGGGTGAAACACGTTGATTAGCTAACACGAACATCCCGTACGGCTGATTTGTATGTTTAGCTTTTGTGTAGGTTTGTTTTGTTAAAATGATATTTGAAAGTCTTTTTGATTGGTCAAGCGATGATGGCGAGAATGACGACATTCAAGCCAAACGAGTTGAGGGGGAAAAAGTGGATGTTCGTTTTGTTTTTGCTCCAACTGAGGAAGTTTTGTAGGTGCAATAACATCATAGGCCTAAAAACTGCATTGGGAAAACGGAGTGGGTGAGTTGTTTATTCCTTAACGGAAAATTCCGTTAAGGCTCAGCCGTCATGTTATGGTAAACCGCAGGGGTGCCTATCCCCCCCGGTCCTGTGGGAAGTGGGGCCCCCCCCGGGGGGGGGGGGCGGGGGGGCCCCAGTTCAAAAGCAGTACAAATCTCCACTTCGGACTAGTGGTTGGAGTGTCACCCCCTCCTCCTCCACACACACTTTCGGCCATGTTATTTTCACACGCTTTATTTCTATCCCGTCATAACAGCCGGGTGCTGCAACAGCATCTACTGTTCTGTTCGTTTTCAATCATTATTCAAGGTGGTGTGGTGTTGTTACTAATAAATACATTGATATTTTTCCCCCCCCCCCCCCCCCCACCCCTAAAATGCGTGTGAGGAGTTGCTCCTCACTGACCCCCTTCTGGGCACCACTGGTAAACCGTTTTGTGAACTTTCTAGTTTGCAAATCAATGCTCTACTATCTACTATCTAAATTCATTCTTGAAATCAGAACTGTTGCGGGGGAAAATGTATTCTCCTCGTGTTTTGCAACAAATGTTTACGAAATGTAGGGTGTGATGGACGGGGAAGGGTACATGTGGGTACATGTACTACATTTGTTGTACAGTGACTGATTTAAAACTATACGTAATGCCTTAGATAACTCAATGAAACAATCTACAGTGCTGGATTTGAGGTGAACCACACACGTTTCCTTAGCTCTACTGATAAGGGAGTTGTGGTGGGCAGTGTTTTTGGGTATAGTGACTCTGCAGTTGTTGGAAGGATACGTACTGGATACGTATTGGAAGGATAAATATTGTAGGAAGTACTAGGGGTCGTCTTGGAAACTTATGACTTATGGATGACTTGATTTATATTCTTGAAGGAATAGTGTTGTAGCCTATATTTACGAATTGCTCTTCCACGTGTGTTATTACACCTTCTCGGGAGATATTTTAAGAAACAATTACTCGTTTAATTTTTGTTTGAGCTTCTGACAGTTAAAAAAAAAAAAACTTTCGCCGTATCGATGCCTTTTGGCAACCATGTCGGTAAAATATGTACAATTATTACGATTACTATAGCAGGAAAACTATAGCATGTTGCACTAGACAGCGACCCAATTTATGTCTCGGTACCGGAACTGACGTATTTATTGGTTTGGATTTCGGTTTCAGCTGTGCAGTTACTGCTCAATTTTTGCCTCCAGCAGTGTTTTCGGTTTTGGCCGAAACTGAAAAAAAAAGCGGTTTTGTTCGACCACGATGTTGCACGAAGGGTTAAATTGGGTTAACTAACTGTCAAAATAGTGTTCATCGGTTAAAGAGATAAAAAAAAAATTAACTGTAAATGATATGGGAGCAAATGAAACACAAAATCACAACAGCAAAAAGCAAACATTAAAAAATAGCTGAAGATTCAGTAACACTTTAGCTTATTATGAATTTTCACTGAGATGAAGTTACAGGAACTTGATCCAATTAACTCCGGATCACAATTTAAAATGCTCAAACCATCACAGCCATTTCTCCAAGGCCATAATAAAAACTTCCTGAACCGGCTTAGCATTTTAATATTAGCTGTTTTTGTGGAGGGCTGAATACTGTTAACCGTCTGTCAGAGCCAAATTCATCTTGCGAAAACAACACTCATTCGTGCCCACTTCTCTACGTCTAATAACATGCATGGTACGATCTGTTGAAGATTATATCAGCGAATTGTTTACTCAGTTGAATCTTCACATACCTATTGAGATACAACCCACCGATTAAAGAACTCTCCGCTTACAGATACGACACTTCGCGCTAAGTGGTACCTCGTTTTCTTTTCTGCTGAGTCATACTTCGCACTTGATTTGCCAGCAGGCGCAGCTATCGCCCACGAGGACGCGGTATAATTAGAACGACTGTCGCAGAAAATACGCACGCATGCGCTGTGGTTTTCATAACGCTGCCGTAGCGGGTATAGGTTTAGATAGTTTTTGCGTTTCAGTTTCGCTATCTGCTAGTGACATCTGGTGAATAAAGTGCGAGAACATGAGTCATCGCGCCGACGCGTTGCTGAACGAGGCCCCATTTTTGAAGTGCTGGCTGAGGTACGAGTGACGTATCTGTGAGAGGAAGAGTTCTTTAATCTGTGATACAACCTTGTGAACTTTAGCCAAGCTTTAATTTCGATCCGGTTATCTAGAGGATTAAGATTATACGTATGCAATGAAAGTAAGCTGACGTTACCTATAAGCTGTCTTAATTCAGTGGCAGAAAATGAGCAGCAACTGGATACAAAGTCTTATGACTTCATTTATTTCAGGTAAGCTCTAGCACAAATAGTTAACACAGCATACATGCAAAGACATACGCATGATTTTACTTACTGCCTTTGCAAATTAAGATATTGACCTTTGACAATTTATCAAGTTTCATTTTGTTACATAGAGTGATATGAATTAGCATTGCTGTAAACAAATTTCAATAAATGGCAAATAAAGGCAGCCAAAGGTATCTCATATGCAACCATAGTATTATGACTGTGATGCAGAAACCTTATTAAAATCAACTCAACATGCCGCTAGTGACTATACTACTGATCAAATCAACAAACGACTAGTGCCTACTGGGGATCAAATTAACAAACAACTAGTGACCCATTGAATGAAAACATTAATACGGAAGTTGAGACTACTAAAAATAGGTCTGGTTTATACTGTCAATGGCTCAAATTTAGCCATTTCGGCTTCGTCACACTTAAGCAATCCATCATCAGTGTTCACCCAGGGAGCTTTACTACCAACATATGCGTGGACTTGAACAGTTTCACCACGATCTCCAACCAAAGTCCAAGGATTACAAACAAATATTCGTCTTTGGGAGCTTTATGAAATAGTTGTTCTGCAGAACTCGGGTTCTCCAGTTTCTAAAGATCTGAATTGACGAAGTGTCCCTTTCTTCACCAACTTAAAATGGCTAAGCAGTACAGTGCCGTATATGTGTTGTAATCTGTTCTAATGGCTTTGCGGCACATGCTGCAGTGACACGTAGTAACTTTAGTTGGAGGTTTTGTAAATTAAAATTTAATACCGCCACAGACACAACCACCAGTCGCTTCGTATCCAGACATGATCGACAAAAAACGTGAAACTATACATAGCAAATATTACTACTATTTCAGTTACTTTAAAGTCATGGTCTCTGTAATTTATGAAACAGCTGCTGTTTAGACCTCTACCTTTTATCACGGAACAATGACTTAAAACCATTGGCATCAACTTCCAGGGTTTGTTAAATAGGCGACGACCTAGGCACACAAGTTTGAATGCGAAACAAGTACTAATGTGAGACAAAGATTTAGGCAATACCGCTAAACTAATGATCAAATGCCACAAGTTTTTTCAAAACTTTTGAAACAGTCCTCAACAAACCAGCTTTAACGTATCCCAGGAAAGTTTTTTATTTTATGTAGTGCAAGTGCTGTTATTTAATTAGGCTGCATCAAATTTATTTATCCGAAAACCATTCAAGGAGCCCAAAGTGTAACTTTTCCTAGCCTCAAGGCAACCAAATTGGACCCAAAAATATATGCTGCCTAGGACTACAATTTCGTAAGGTTGCCCTTGATACCAACTGATTTCTCCTTGAGAACTTTTCAATACGCCATGTTCAGTAGTGGCTGATTCAACAGGTTACATTGTACACATATGCCTTTTGCAATTGATGTTTAGCAGTCATGAGCTCAATAATTCAAAATACATAAAAGGCAATTACCGTAGAACTGTTAAAAAGGCAATACAAACAAAATAAAGACAGGCAGATAACAATGAAACACAATTTAAACAGAATAAATATGCGTACGATGTAAGGTACTCATAACTCATGTTTCTATTACATCCTACACATAGAAAAAATAAAAGTATAAACTTAATACACAGCAAGCAATATAAGTCACAGTACTGATAGAAGAAATAACCAAATCACAAAAGTTGCCTGCAGACGAACAATACAAAACTAAGTTGCAAGATCACTCACATGATCATTGCAATAGAATGCCTGGGTTCCCTCAAATTGGGAATGAAACACAGTAAGTTTCACAGGCTAAAAGGTTTGGTTGAAATTCTAGTTGGAAGCTCAGTGAACAGTTTTGTTTGTGTGAGGTGCATTTGAATAAACACACGTGTAGCCTAACCAAACCATGCCCAAATTCATTTGCCATCTGGTGTTGTAATGTTTGGAATTCTACTTAATGCGCTCAGAGTTCCCATGGAAGTGGAGTGAAGCGAAGCGAAGAGGGTTCAACCTACATATGAATGCGAGTTGGTTTAACTTGGATAGAGTCAACTATGTGTTTGTCCACTCAATTCACAATTTTTATTCATCTAATGTGTACAAATGCGGACTAGATGTGCGCTCGAAACAAGGCAATATTGTTTGCTGTGAATTTGCATCTTCAAGTTTAACAAATTAATGACATCGTATGTGTCAACTTCTTTAAAGTGAGTTTCCAAGTAAATTTTTTTTTTCGGTAACCTTAATGCAGATTCGAAAAGTGTGCGCTATTACTTTAGACCGATACATTTTCTATTTTTTTTTCATTGCATTTTCAATAAGTTTTTCAGTTAAACTATCGAGTCCGAAAATACCGTTGGTAATATCGCATAGAATTCGTATTACAAGAACAGGCGATATAAACAAACAACTCTCATAACTCAAAAAAATAAACGTAAATCATCACTCACTAATGATTACAACAAACATACATCATGAGCAAGTAAGTCAAATTGCAATAAATGTTTTTTCCCTCTAAATATTAGTAGCAAGAATATGATGCCGATCGTTCTACATTCGTATTACAAAATATAGGCAGTCATTAAAACAAAGTCACAAAATAATTGAAGAGTTGGGGAGATAAATAAAACAAATGTATGCTAATGACATCGTGTTGTGTTAAAAATTGGGACAGTAACAAAATATTATAATGACTATGATACCCATACAGGATAGTATTACGGTGTGCGATACTCGATATTTAGAGTTGTGTTCGAGTTTGACTTCTTTGTACAAACTCGACTCGTTGTGATAGCATCAAATTCGATTTTTTTCTTCGAGTTTCCAGTTTCGTCGAGTTAGCATCGTTACTTTCATCTACAAATTACAGCAAAACTTGTCATCTTTACTTAAATTTTATAGAATTAAGGCTTTAAAAATGCGGAATATGTGGAATAGTTATATAATTATTATTTCGTCTCACATGGCAAGGGCTAGCAAAACTGGAGCTGCAGAAACTGAATCTCAAAAACATTAAAACGTATGCTGCAGCGCCATAACTAACATTTTACAAGGAGGGGTGCAAGGGCTAAATGTTGGGCCCCTCGTCCACATGTACACAATCATTGGGAGAAAAGTAGCTCCCAAACCTGACTAAACTAGAGTGAATTTTGTTCCAGTTGGGCCCCTGCCTTCTGGGGCCGGGTGCCTTACAGTCTTTGCACCATCCCTAATTGAATTGCGGCACTGAACGTCGGTATGGAAATACTTCGATCGAACAATTACAGATTGATTTAAATGGTTTAGCATACGGTAATTGTAAGAATCTACATCATGTTTAAAACTCGAACTCGACTCCAAACTCGATACTTTACCGGCAAATTAGCCTTTAAAAAACTGACCTCACACACCCTTAGCTATTAAACAGTTATTAAATTTAAAATTTGAAAATTGAAATCGAACACGAACAAATAGTTTTATGTTGATCGGGTGACATCTCAAACGAAACACAGCATACAGACAATAAGCAATAGTCACAACTTTGTTCAGGAAGTAGGGACACAAACAAGCTACACTATAGAGGTTCGTATTGCTAACGTCACATAAGACTGATTTGCCTTCCATAACGTCATACAAGACTGATTTGTACTGGAACGCAAACAACCTATTGCAATTTAGTAAAATACATGTGACAACAGCAACGTTTTGTGTTTTGCCATCACACAAATGTTTACAGTTTTTCACGAAAAAATAATTATGATGTCTTTCTAGTGATGGGGCTAGAAAAGACGTAAACAGATAATCGGTGCAAATATAGGTTAAACTTCCAAAATATCACAACTTCACACTGAAAGTACGTAATAGTGATCACACTGAATGAATCATGACATCAGTAAACTGGTTGCGGAAGATTAGGCGTGAATAGCAGTAAAAGTCAATAGTTAGTTTCCTTAACATTCAGGCCATTCTAGGTAAACCATGTGTTTTTTTTTCCGTGCAATAATAAAGCACTGGTGTAAATGGCAGCTTCTTTTGCCTTTCAGTTTGCAGCGATTTACAATTTAGCGTGTATTGGAGGCACATCGCTTTTCCTAATTTCATACAGTGCTAGATTCATCCATGGGATAAACAACAGGTGCTAGCCGGGCTGTTTAAACAAGATGGCAGCCTCCCACTGATAAAAAATTTGATTCTCAGCTGCAACTATGACCAAATTTTTACAGCGTCAATGCAATAACTGAAACCATAAATCTGCAAGCAATTGAAGCAGTTAAAACACAACCACAAAATTAAATTGGCTCATTTCGATTGCATATAAAACCTTGACGATAACGTCTTCTTTAAGTGATCTGAGCGATTACCTGGAGTTGGCAGCAGCCATTTTGTTTTGCAGCACAGCTGAGTGACCAGTGCAAGGAAAAGAAACATGCTAAATAACCATCATTGTTGTAAGGGTTGTACTGCTTTACTACTGGGTAGTTTTGAAAAGCTACGTAGTTATAAAAGAAGACCGTAAGTTTATTTTCCATCGAGTGATCTAGCGAAACACGAGTATGATGTAAAGTCAACATCAATATTATGCACTGCTCGTTATGAGAATCCGGTTTACGTATAGACACAGTTTGACATTAGTTGTATACCATACTGTTGTTTGGCTAAAACGCTTCGACAAAAACAAACGCACGGGAAGTCACAAATATAAATCCACTTTATAATTTCTCAATCCATTAGTTTTTCAGTGCATCCAAGTCGTACAATTCCCATGCATCGCAAGCTGGAATTTCAGGATCAATCTTCACCCATGGAGCTTTATCGCTAGCAAATATTTGGAACGTGATTTTCAAGCCAGGATCTTTGTCCACGTCCAAAGATCCCAGATTTACAAAGATCACTTTTATTTCCTGATCGGGTGCTATACCAAACACACTACAACCGCAAACACCGCAAAAACAGCGAGTCAGAGTTTCAGAGGAGACGTACTCTTTAAGTGTGTCTTTCTTCAGAACCTTGAAGTGAGTTTTTGGTACAGGCCCAAAAGTGGCGTAATCGGATCCAATTGTTTTGCGGCACATGCTGCAGTGACATTTGTGAACTTGACTAAGGGGCATGGTCATTTCAAACTTGACCCCACCGCAATGGCAGCCACCGGTTGCTTTGTATCCAGACATTACCCTAAAAATACAAAATTTCCACATAGGTCAAAATGAAGTTACCAATACTTGCTCGCGTTTCAGATGCCACACAAACAATATAAAGAAAAAGGGAAAATAATGCCCAAATAAAAATATATTCGTGTACTTATTCCAACAAACCAAAGCCAAATTTGAATAGATTTTTCTCAATACTTCCAAAAAACAAAAACAAAAAAAAACCTATACATCAAACATATAAAGCGATAATTGGTAACTTGCCCAAAAATTCAAAATACAGGGATACAAACACCTTTCATGAAATGAATGAAAAAAAAAGCAGGTTATATTTCCCAATACGTATGTTCTAACGTTATTTTGTGTCCACCAGGATTGTTGAATTCATAATAAACAGTCTGTGCAGCCAATTATTTTTCTAGAGTTGTTTTGAACTTTGGGCTACAGCATTTCTACGAAAGGAGGGATTGGACTAAACATATTTTGTGGGTGTTGTGGCCGTATGTGCAGGAAGTTCTAGTCATTCCACGCAGATATGGTAAATCCCCGGGTCGGAGGAACGGGACAAAAGCCTAGATCTCCTTCGCCTCTTCTCCCACCAGCACAAATTGGATCCCATGTGCGTATGCCACCAATGTCTGAGATGATTTTGTGACGTGGTGTTGCTGGTTGTCCCCAATATAAAGAAATTTAACCATTGCCACCGCCAATTACAATTTTTTCCTGCACACGTCTGATTCCCATTGGTGCACTATGAGAACTGTGCTTTTCTCTTACTTAAAGACAGGTTGCCACCGAACGAAAGTGTGCAGCATCTAGTGCCACCTAACTCTACCTTGCACCATCTAGTGCTTGCTTGCAGCAGAAGGAATGGAAAAAGGCATTTCTATTAAAGAAACAAACAAGCCCTTGCTTCCTTAAACAGTGACTGACAATTTGGTGGGTACTGTAGTGGCGAACAACATTAATAAGTGACATCAAACATTACAGTGGCGTGAACACTGCAGAGTCAGACTGACAGGTGTCAGGGGCCTACCTGCTTTGGTGGCCCAGGCTTACCCATCAAATGCGAGCAAACTTAAAAGCAAAGTCTTAAAAGCATTGCTGAATGTATTGGGTGCAAAGTTAAGTATCTTGCACAATCTTAATGTGGATTTTCAAAAATTTCTCAACTTTTTTTTTTTTGGGGGGGGGGGCCACATCCCCCTACTGTTGCCAGCACGATAATCAATGCCTCCCCCTTCCCCTGTACACGCCACTACCAAACAATACTGCAGTATGTATGGCGTTATTAAACGTCTCGTATACGGCCTAGGGGTTACTATAGAGATCCGCTAGCATAAAGGAACAGGAATATTCAACTGAAACCTTGCCAGAGATGTCAGGAAGGATGAAAGTCGGAGGGGTTTAAACCAGAAATATACCGTGATAATTTTCCATCTAGCCCAAAATTTATGTAATTTTTCCGACTGATTTGCCAACAGGCCAAACATTGGAAGGGTGTGACAAAACCCCCGCCCCCGTAAAACGTCCCTGAACCTATCTATCGTAGATACGTATACGATTCCGTATTTACTGGGTTTACATGTTAGGTCGGTTATCCTAAATTACTTTGGCCCAAAACTGAAACGTGAAGCGTTTCAGTTTAGATTGGGGATTCCCAACCCACTGAAATTGTGTGGAGATGAGATTCGTGTGACTTCCCCGGAAATATCGTCATTGGGCAGGTTGCCTCTATTTGTCATAACTTCACCCGCGTTAGCAATCGTGTCATACTGTTGTTCTAGTTAACGACGCTGACTCGCTCAGAAAACAAACCTGCTTCCAGCGAAAGCCGTGTCACTTTCCCTTAATGCCGATTGACCTACTGTGTATTGTCTAAACACGGTTCGAGAATAATGCGCAGTAGTGTAAGTTAAGAAAGACGATTAAGGCAGAACTAGCAGAACAGTGTCGCGGCAGTCACAAGTCCAATGATCAAGTATGATGAGCTCGTGGCAGTACCGAAACAAAAGAATAAACTAATTAAGTAGCGCAGATATACCACCGTATAATCGGTACGCTATGACAGTCCTAACAAATGCACCTGGGAGCAAGCTGTAAATGTCAACGATATCATGGTCACTAGACGGCACATGGTAGATCATGAACACTTTAATTTGGTGGCAACCTGTTTAAAGTGCTTTACCGTTACAGAACACTTGGCTTTTGAGATTTAGTTCCAGGTCATGTAACAAAATCATTAGTGCTAAAACCAACAGATTCTCCTCTGTGCAGGAAAAAGGTGCTACAAGGAAAAACAAGTGGGAAGAGGGAAACTCGAAAACATGTTGCCGTCCCTGTAACCGTGTTACCCGGTTACCTAACTTTCAAGACAAGTCAACGAATAATCATAACGGGGAATGTTATGCGCACCGTCTGCATGTCACTAGAAAAAAATCAAAGCGTGCCAGTATTGGCGCAATCTGCTATATACAGGGTCTTAGCACATGTGCCGTTTGATAGTGAATATAGCACACATGAAAGTGAATAGATGAAAAATGGGAGAGAATATATGAGTTTCACGTTCATAGTTATATGAAAGTGAGTATGAAAAAATATCGCAGAGTAGAGAGCAATTCTTACCACGAAAACATTATCTACTAGATGTAAGCCAGTGCTACGCACGGGGTGTTGTAAGGATTGTGTGATGTTTCCATCACGGGGTTGGTTTGGTGCAGTTCTTTATATGTAAGTGGCAGTAAAGTGATTGATTGCGTTCAGAGCCGTAATTAAGGGGGATGCGAAGGGTGCAAGGCATCCAGGCCCAGGAGGCAAGGGGGCCCAAAATTCAAAGCAGGTGGCCGAAAGTTTTTACATAAAACTTGTGTCCTAAGTTTTGTAGGTGTGCCTCCATTATTGAGGCATTCCCTTTAGTTGTACTTGCTGGCCACCACAGCAACTTCCTGTAACCTGATGTGTGGCCTGTATGTTTAATAAAGGCTGTAAAGGTCAGTGTTGGCAGGAAGCCAATGCTCACTATTATGCCATTCAACCCCCTGTTATCATTGGACCACACTCACATAACCCCGCATCGGTAGTTAGCTAGGAGCTTGATAACTTAGGCTAACATAGCAAAAACCACTATAAAATAGGCCACAATCATGAGCCCAAAATTCTTTAGTTTTGGGGGCTCTACATTTTACTCTTGCACCCCTTCCTTTGAAAAATGCTAGCTGCAGCACTGATTGTGTTGGCGTTGCCATGTGTTGCGATTTATTGACTTTTGACTTGAGTGTTGCTAGCACTGCTGCTGTTGTTTTGCAGTACAGTACAAATGAAGTGGCCAGCACAAACGAAGTGGTCATACGTTTTCTAGCAGGGAAGCATAAAATTTGCTCCCACCCAGAGAAAATATTTATTTACGTCAACATTTTCAATTACCAAGCACAACTGGAGGGGGAGTGGGAGACTAGTAAGGAGACAGGTACAGCCGAAAAGGAAAATGAATGAATGGTCTTTTTTTTTTCGGGGGGGCCCTCCGGCCCCCTGCGGCGGATGGAAAACCATTTTCTGATGCTGGGTTGCGGGATTGGGAAAATGCGGAGGAATATGATGATGACACAGACCCGAGACATCGGCATATTCTTCGTTAGCGGCATATTGGGAGCTACTAATTTGTAACGTCACACGCCAAACAGGGTATAAGTAAATAAAAAAGAACTGATTGGCTATAAAAATCTGGCCGTCGGACTGATTTACTGCCAAACGGGAAAAAGGGCAAAAAGAAATAATAAAAAGTCATCAGTCGTCTCCCTTAGCAACGTGGGGCCGAGGTTGGGACAAACTGGAAATAAACACCTTTGTTTCTATTAAGCCTTAAAGAACAAAAATACCTATGTTAAGCCATGGGAACAGCTACGTTTTGAAAAATGAATAAAAGGAAAACCCGTGTGTTGATGATTAAAGCATCTTTTGGCTTCGCATCGCTTGCACTTGCACTATGCACCCAACGCGTGAGTACTGAGTAGTGATGATGTGATTACGAATTAAAAACTTTATTCAGATTACAAAGTCATACAGAACATAACCATGACCATAACGCTATGCAGTTAGGCTACCACGTTGATCACTCAAGTCACTGAAATAGCCAAGCATTTTTTTTTCTAAAACACCGAGCAGTTTCGTACTCAAAATCCCGATTGCTTCTTTTTAAACTTAAAAATTAGATGCTGTCTTTTGTTTACAACACAACTGCTAACAAATCCATACAGCTTGAACTGACTTGTCGTAAATAATAACTGTAGGCGTCGAACGATAGCTGCCATAGATGCTGAGACAACGGTTCGTGCTACATTCACGCAAGTATTATAGCCCACTACATTCCGGTCGTGCATATTGCTTCGTTCGCTTGCGTTGACTATCAAGAGATGGAGCCACGACTGTTGATCCGGGTGGTTACTTGCGGCCGTCGGCCGTCGTGTGGCCGTCTCGTTGCGTCCATCTGACACGACAACTCGATTTTATTAATAAAGATACCACACGCCATGGCTGTTTGCTGTGACGTGCATAGCACGTCACTGGGCTAGTCCAATCAGACGGCCACACAGTCGTTGTTCTCGTTCGTCATTGGCTAACTCATGGTGACGTCACGGCAAACAGCCATTGCGCATGGTTTAATAATAAGAGTGAGTGTCCGTACGTGTGAGTGTGCGTGTGTGCGTAAATGCTGTACCTAACCTGAAACCTAAAATTTAAACCTGACAATAGAAACATCTATAGAAAAATCTATCTGCTCCCGTGACACACACTTGCAACGAAACTTTGCCAGATGCCCTGCCAATAACTGCCTTCACATTTTTTGGGGGGAAAATTTAATTGGGCCAACATCTAATTTAAATTGCACAAGCTAAATTAAACACAAAACAGATTCCTATATTTTCACACCTCAGGACATTTTCAAAGCAACATTACCTTAAAAAAACCAGAACGTACAAAAACAAACAAAAAAACAAAAAACTGCAAAACTAACACTAGATCAGCACAAAATCTTTCATGGTCAACAAGCAACAAACTAAGATGCCATACGGAATGATGAGTTACAATGGAATGACCACTGAGATAAGTCACCATCAGTTAAGGTCCACTGAGCACAAAGGTGAAGGGCAATCTCCAAAAGACACATTAAATGAGGACATTAGTCAGGCTATCAACATCTTTTCCACTTTTTTTGTATTTGGCTAAGTTTGCATTGCATTGAGGAGCCTGTCATTTGCTGTAACTACTTGCACAGCTAGCTAGAGTGCTCAGTAAACACAATCTTTGTCACTTTCTAGTTAAGAAGGTGGCTCGTGCCAAAGTACCGTGCAAATGTGCTTGCTTTCTTTTTAGCTCGAATGTCGCTAGCACGCTTGCCTAAACGCCGATCAGTCAGAAGTCCTCTCTCTCCCACATAGGTGGTGACACATTTGGTGTATCCCCACCCCCTTTTAAATTTTCA
>JAHWFP010065815.1:3177-28039 GCA_023313725.1 Lithobius niger
CCCCCCCCCCCCCCCCCCCCCCCCGCTGTGAGCACCACTGCATATGTGGAGTACTTATAATATTTGTGTGTGGACGTTTTTATTTCTGTTGAAATAGCCTTAGTGTGACTACTAAGTAATCCTTAGGTAAATACAAACATTGGAAATAGCTGCACTGCTCTTCATATTCCAAGAGGGTAGCAACTTGCCACCTTCAATATCAGTTGCCACTCCTTGTTTGGCGACTGAAAACCAACAGCCGGCAACTCGAATTTTAGACCTATTTGTGGAAAACAGCGATTGAGGAGAACGAGTGCATGTTTACGCAATGACTCAAAACCTAAATTTTCTCACTAGCTTACGTAGTTAATACTAAATTCACAAGTTGCTTCCTGCCTTTAATGGAGGATGTAGCTTTCAGTTGTGTACACCTCGTAACCATGGTAACGATGAGGACGGAGAGCATCTGAGCATCTTGTAGCATCCAACATGAAATATGGGGCATGGGGCATGACGGCATCGATTATGACAACACGAAAACAATCACTCCTATTGCAGCACAAAATGGCGGACTTATTTTTGAATGCTAGCACTTGATGGTTTGTTTTCAATTCGACAAACTCGAAATGACCGCCATGTTGGATTTTGAATACTCGCTACAAGATGCTATATTTTCTGCCGCCGTTTGATCACCGCTAGAAGCTGTTCTTTGCGTAAGAATAGGCGAATTTTGAACATAGCGAGAAAAGACGACATTGCTGTAGCAATGTTTAAAATTAATTCCACACTCAGTTCTTTATACTTGTTGTTATTTGCAACAGATTTAATTGTTTACACATTGCTGCATTACAACAGTAGCAACTGGAAACTCGTCGTAAAAAAATACCGATATACTAGCAACTAGATTTTGGCAAGAGAAGTCTTCTCGGGTAATTGCACCCTACACTCAAATAATGATATCATGGGAACGGTACAAGTTACAGACGAAGAGTTTGTGTCATTGTAGTCAGATTTACAAAGGTTAAACCATACGTGTTTCCGCAACAACAATGCGGTTAAATAGATTGTACAGTGCAATAATTGTACTAGCCAAACCTTACATGCGTAGCAACGTAGTGCAAACAATGGTTTGAGCTGCTGTTTTCGCGCACAATGAGGATACTGGTATTAGGTCTTTATTTTGGTCGTAAAATCATCACAACCCACCCAGAAACTGAGAATTGCACTATACTTATTTGTAGCAAGCCTCACGACTAAAGATCGAGGGTATAATTCCAGTCTTAGGGTTAAATTTAAAACGAAACGTAAAAGGGCCCTTATCTGTACTTATTTGCTACGTGCCATCCCTCTTCGCGGAATGTCAGTGGGGCAATTAATTGGGAGGGGTTGGGAGTCATTCATTCAAATATTCAAATCTTAAAAAAATTACCAAGCTTTGCTTATGTTTATTTACATCAGCTCAGTTTAAAATAAGCTAGTGGTCTCACTCACGAAGTTCATAACAGCAGTGTTAGTTTTTATTTTACTTTTATTTATTTTAAATTAATTAAGGTGTAGTTAGAGAAAAATAGACTCAGCCCCAATTTAAAGAAGTGAAATGCAGCAATAAATGAGAAGAAAAGTATATTAAAATTTGCCAGGTTGCGAGTATCTTTTTGAAAGTTTTGACTCTGGCGACTCGGGGAGTGGACGATTGAATTCAAGTCAGAGCTCAAGCCCAATTCACTCCTTACTGCGCAACTGGGGTTCCATACACAGAGAATCACGTATTAGGCAATGAACGAGGCTTGGAAACCTGGTCAAACCTAGCAGAGTCACAGAGGACCAACCTTTCGAGTTGTTCCTCCCAACACCAACTGAGGATTCGTCTCCAGCTGGGCCTTTTTATACCCGCTGGAGGGACGGCTCCCGACAGGATTTACGTCACGTGACCAGCCTAACTACAGCGATTCTGTTCCAACTGGTTGAACAATAGGAGTCAAGTCGCAACCTTACTGCTGGCGTTAGGTCAATTCCCGTGTACACGGCAATTGGACGGGCGCTTGCAGCTACGTGTTGGCAAGGTGCACCACGAAGTGTAGGCTTCGTGTTGCAGCTTGCCATAAATGCAAACAGCCAGTTACACTTCCACAGGGAATACTTCGAACTGGAAGTTAGAAGTTTTATAAAAGTAAAGGTAAGGGAGGCATTTACTGTAGCTAAAAATATTCAGAAAATCTGCATTCAAAATGTTTTACTGGCATAAAATTACTAGAAATGAGTTGCTTTGCAGGGCTATGAGAGATTTAACAAGAATATCCTCCTCCCGAGGCCTCTAATTAGCTTAATGTCTGCAACCAATAATTTCAGTTGGGGATGCGGACTTGTATCGACACGGAGTCACGTTAATTCCGGGAGTTTATTAAATACTGAGTCGCATGTGGGAGCCTGAATTACGCTAACTACGGTTTCTTAATTTGCTTTAAAAGTCTTTGAAATAATCCGGAAATGTGGTAGTACTCTTGTCTAATTTGACAATAATATATTTGCAGGTTCTGATGTTGTATGTATATGTGTAGCCACAATGAGCGTGGTAGAGCGAGCGAGGCAGGGACATTATTTATAGTAATTCCGGTTCCCTTGCAGGCGTCCGTATTTCAGAAAAATCAAAAGTTGCGATAATTCCGTGTTACCACAATTCCGGATTATTTCAAACACCTTTAAAGCAAATTAAGAATCTGTAGCTACTGTAATTCCCGGTCACACACGGGTTATCATTTAAGAAAATCCCAGAATTAACACGACTTCGTGTTGATACAATTGTGGTGCCCCTCTCAGCCCCCCCCCCCCCCCCTCCCCGCCCCAACTCTTCACTACAAACCAAATTCTTTTGTACCACTGCTTATTGTTAATCCGGCGCTAAGTGTCAGCACTCTACAATAGGTATAGCTCAACGAGTGTAGAACAAGACAAATGAAAATTAGTTAGGTTTCACTTAAATTGCGGTTTTCCAATGTGGCTCTGCCCTCTAGCCTTCCCATCCCAACGCAAATTGCATTCCTCTGCCAAAACACGCTGTGAAAATGGCTGTCCCTCGAGTCCTCCCGCCCTTTGAGTAGAGGGAGCCACCATCGCAATGGCAGCAGTAACATTTCCTGTTTATAGGCCGCTCTTTTCAGTCCGCCCTTACTTCCGCACGCAGCGAACTATGACGTCATTAATGGGTGACCCAGCTCGCGCATGAGAAGCACCTCATTACCGGAAATAACGACATCAGTCCAACCAGGCAGGGAGACTGGATGGATGGAGCACGAGGAGCCGAAATGGCTGAAAAGGCGGCTGACGTACAAGATAAACTTCCGGTGCAGGACGTTACCGGAAATAAGGTTGTTGAGCAGGATGCATCATGTGACTGGGAGTTGGAGGGAAGGCGTTGGAGAATGACACGAGTTACTTCAAAATCTGGCATCCTCATCTTCTACATCATCATAATGGGTGAGGTGGTAATGTGAAGATGGTTATATTGAAGGAAACGTTTGCACGAGGAATGGCGGAGAAGTTTGGAACGGAACTTACGCAGTTTCCATAACCTCCAATCTATCCAACACAACTCGCAACTGCTGAGAGAATGCTAACTTAACTTCTGACGTCAGGAGTGTGACGTTTTGAAATGATGTTATTGGAAAAAATGGCGACTGACTGTATTGATGCTATAGACGATAATTATTTCAGCGACGAGTCAGCCAGGGATGGATGGAGGACAGAACAGAGTTAATATCTCAACAATTTCCCGACATACTAGGAAATACAACAGATATCGGGATTCTACTGGATGGCTTCCATGTAATTAGGCCTATATTTGTGTGATAAGTCCTATTTTGCATGATTAGGTCTACATTTGTGCAATTAGGCCTATATTTGTGTAATTAGGCCTGTTTGTGTGAATTAGACTATTAGTGTGATTAGTCCTACATTTGTGTGGTTAGTCCCATATATGTGTGGTTAGTCCTATATATTTGTGTAGATAGTCCTATTATTTGCATAATAATAGGTCTACATTTGCGTAATTAGGCCTATATTTGCGTGATTAGTCCTAAATTTGTGCAATTAGACCTATATTTGTGTAATTAGGCCTATATTTGTGTGATTGAGTCTGTTTGTGTGAATTAGACTATTAGTGTGATTAGTCCTACATTTGTGTGGTTAGTCCCATATATGTGTGGTTAGTCCTATATATTTGTGTAGATAGTCCTATTATTTGCACGATTAAGCCTTTATATTTGTGTAAGTGGCCTACATTTGTGTCATTAAGCCTATATTTGTGTGATTATAGGCCTAAATTCGTGTAATTAGTCCTATATTTGTGTAATTAGGCCTATATTTGTGTGATTAGTCCTATATTTGTGTGATTAGGCGTACATTTGTGTGACGTCTATTTTTGTGTGATTAGACCTATATCTCAGTGATTATGCTTACAATTTTCATGAAAGAATGTTCGCTGACGAATGAGAGTTGTCAGCTTGGATCCCACGTTGCACAGACGAAATTATGATCGTAGAACGAAGGAAACAGCCAACGAATCTACTGTTTCAAAAAAAAAAAAATGAAATAAACCGTCACCTTTTCCATCTTCAGTGGCAATAAAACAATTGCTCGCATTCAAATCGATTAACGGTCGTTCGGCGGCCTTCCCACCCTTTAGTGACGCCATAAAATGACGTCATCAGACGAGCAGAGCCCTCTCCCGTGGGAAACATTGCCGTTACGGGCGCAGCCATTTGACAACGGCGTACCTTCGAACCGACGTGAGCATTTCCGAGCTGAAAATATACCCTCTAGTCATTTCACGCTATCAGAGAAATTCGTCTCGTCTCCCTTCTTCAACCCCCTCCTCGCCACCCAAACCCCACCACCGAAAAACCCTTTCACAATCCCCACCGCTCTACTCAACGAAACGACGCGTTTCGTCAGCCATGAAAAGTCCCCACGCTCCAATCATTTTCCATCACGAATTTCTGGCGCTCCTACAAATGGACTTTTTATATATTTTTTTAAAAATAAATATTCTTCAGAGTTTCCATTTTTTTTTCCTGCATTCGATTTTCTTTTACGGAGTAGCGTCATGGGCTACTGTTTCGTTTTACGATACTTCTTTTCTTTTTTCGCATTATTATTTTTGCCAAAACTGCAACACTCGCCCCACTGCCGTACCGCTGTTGCTGTTTTGCCTTTCATGAGAGCGTCATTGGTTTATTTTCTTTCCCTCTTTATTTCTTTTAGCTTGGTTGCAATCGTCGCCACCAGACGGTTCCACTAGACTATCAAATCAAATCGCGCTGGCCGGCTAAAAATCCGATGCGCAAAACCCGAAACGAAAAATGCGGCAACACAAAGATTGGCCCACGTTGACTTCGAGATACGAAAACAAAGTCTTCTCTTCGCCCACCCCAATTTTCAAGTATTCGAGGGAAGCTAAAAAAAAAAAAAAAAGAAGAAAAAAAGAGGCCAAAACAAACGGAAAATAATTTACGGCTGAAAGAAAAGTTTCGGACGAGCAATGGATCGTGTCAGGAAGCATCGCATTTGGCGCGGAAACTGCAAATCCCGGCACGGCCCATAGGGGATCGAAAACGGAATTCGAGCTAAAGAATGATACGTGCCAAAAGTTGCTTCGGAAGACGAAAAGGAGAGCGAAAAACTTGGCTTCTGCATGAAACGTGCAAAAAGAAAAACGAAAAATCGTTGACGACGGTGCGATCACGTGAGAAGGCCACGTTAATCTTTTTAAGGTAACCTGCGTTCCGGTAAAGTAGACAGGTTACTGCGACCAAAAATCTTCTTCATCGTCGTTGAGAGTTGAGATGAGAAATGAATGATGTCAGGTTGAGTGAAGGAAAAGTCCACCAAGCACGGTCGCATTTAGAACCCGGGGGGCGCGGGGCACTTCAGTTTTGGTGGGCCCCCTCCTGTAGAAAAAATGTTTGGAGGGGACTAAACAAAGGGAGTTGGGGAAAAGCCGTTAGTTCCCACCAGCACAGCCCTAGAAGCTGAAGATGAAGCACTTTAGCGTACATCACTGCGCTATATGGCTTCTGGAGTGCACTTTTTCACGTATTCTCGAGGAAGTGGCATTATGACACGTTTGTGAAAACGTAAGATTATTAATTTTTATGATTGCGCTACTTCTAATAAAATAAGCTTTTATTTATTATATTTTTTTCGTAAAGAGGGGCCTTTTGGCTGAAGGAGCCAGGAGCAGTTCCACCTTTTTCCCCATGTAAATCCGGTCCTGTCCTCAGATGACGCAGAATGTGTGAGCGACTCCGCTAGTTTATGATATTTGTGTGTGAATTGAAGCCATTTGGAGGGAGCCAGGGACAGTCCCACCCCCATTTGCCCCATGTAAATCCGACCCTGCCCCCGAGACAAATTAACATCTTTATAACATTTATTGTTCTATTCTATCAATGTTCGTTACTGCTAAAAGTAATTATTAAGCTGGACGTTAAGTAATTTTTTACTGCCACCAATTCATCTGGTAGAAGAATCGGAGGCTAAGTGGATGATACGCGAAGTTTCCATTGCCAAGCCTTATAAAATTCGAGGAAACCTTTAATGTCGTCTTCTGCTTATTGTCTATGGTTTCTTCTGCTTATTGTCCATAATTTCTTCTGCTTATTGTCCATAGTTTCTTCTGCTTATTGTCCATAATTTCTTCTGCTTATTGTCCATAATTTCTTCTGCTTATTGTCCATAATTTCTTCTGCTTATTGTCCATAATTTCTTCTGCTTATTGTCCATAATATCTTCTGCTTATTGTCCATAGTTTCTTCTGCTTATTGTCCATAATTTCTTCTGCTTATTGTCCATATTTTCTTCTGCTTATTGTCCATAATTTCTTCTGCTTATTGTCCATATTTTCTTCTGCTTATTGTCCATAGTTTCTTCTGCTTATTGTCCATAATTTCTTCTGCTTATTGTCCATAATTTCTTCTGCTTATTGTCCATAATTTCTTCTGCTTATTGTCCTTAGTTTCTTCCCCCGAAGGAATCGTCAATGACCACTTCCTTACACTCGAGGATGTTACCTTCTTTTAGCTTAGTGGCGACTCTTTGTGTGACGACAATCTCTACCTAACTAATTCTACCTAACTTGTCTATCTAACTAATATTAGTGATGAAAAATTACAGGAGAAACTGCCTTGAAGAGCCAGTGACTTCTATGCTTCCGCAGTCCCTTCACGCTGAGGGATCGAAAAAGTCACCGTACATTTAAGAACGACTTTGATGAGCTGTGGTGACGGTGCGGAGCTGTTCAGTGAAATGATGTTAGAAGGTGCTCAGTATTTGGAATTCTCTTCCTGCTCATATTGTCGACACCCTCCACTATTAAGAGGCCTAAATTTGGCTTCGGATTCCACTTCCTTGAATTTTAATGCTTTGAGGCTAGCACCACGGATGGTATACCAAGGATATTAACCTACCAAGTTTGGAAGTGGCAAGGCCTTTGTCTTTCTATTCTATACAGTTTATTCGTGTTTTAAAGGAATAACGGTTAGGCGACTGTACTCTGTTATCAAGCAGATACTAAACCCTTTTAGGCTTTAAAAGGACATTCCTCCCAGCGCCATTTTTCTCAATCCTTCACATCAAGTACGGCCCCCAAAGTTTTATTTATTCACCATTAGTCAATCCCTAGCTAAAAATCCGTTTTAAAATATGGCGTCTACGAGATTTTCTGTTGAATATTGGAGAGCTTTATTTACTGCGGAACGCACGTATATGATACTTTGCGCGTCTACAATAACCATGACGTTTCATCTCAGTGTGTGCATGTACTAATTTGCAAATAATTACTATAAGACTAATGCGGTAAAAATTATAATTATTATTGCCAACAGATCGCCGAAGAAAAATTATAAGATACTAACCTAAAAAATTATAAAGTGCGATTTTAAAATACAAAAATCATACCGGTTTGTGACGACACAATTAATACGTTCATGCTGGCTCGTCTATTACGCGCAATGCCAACTGAGACAGTAGCTGCGTTCTTCGCTACGAGGAATGCAGCTACCATCTCAGTTGTCCTTGGTGATGGTAACATGGCGGATGCAATCGGCGCGTGGCTGTTGTAAGGCAGGCGGGATGTTGCTTTAAGTCCTAATAATACACTAAAACAACTAAAAGAATACTGCGACAAGCTAAAACACTAGCTGTTAACCAATACGCCTCATGCAGCAAACAACAAATGAAATTTTAATAAAAACAAAACAGTTTTAAAAAATAAAAACAAAAACTCAAGTCCAATGAGGGGTATTGATTTTCTGTTGACTGCTATACCACACGCCATGGCTGTTTGCTGCGGCGTGCATATCACGTGACTGGGCTAGTCCAATCAGACGGCCACACAGCCGTTGTTCTCGTTCGTCATTGGCTAACTCATGGTGACGTCACGGCAAACAGCCATTGCGCATGGCATAGTACCTGAGCATGACTGAAAACAGAACTGAATTGATGATGAATAAAAAGGTGTGCATTTTTGCGTGTTTTAAAGAAGCTCAAAGGGACAGACATAAATAAAAAGGGAGCGATGTTCCCCAGAACTCTGTTATCAAGAAAAAAACATAATAAGGTATTTTTTCTTGATAATAGACTACAGAACAGAGTTCTCCGAAACATCGTTCCCTTTTTATTTATGTGTGTCCCTTTGGGCTTCCTTAAAACACCCAAAAATGCACACCTTTTTATTCATCACTCAATTATTCAGTTCCATTGTATTTATAGCTTCCAATAAAACAGAATTCCAGTGTTTATTTTCTTGTTGCACTCATGGGCTTTTGACAGTATGCATTAACGCATGTTAGAAATGACAAGTTTAGAACAACGCAAAACATTACAGAACTTCCCATCCCACAGTCCACCCAAAACCAAACCGGTACGAGAAAAGGCGCAAAGTTTCCAAAAAGGGTCGGGCGCTGAAAGTAGTGATATCATTCGACCAGGGAAAGGCCGCCAAGGTTAACCCTATTAGCCAGAAAACTAGGCGCATTGGCCTCTTCTTTAGCTGCTTTGTCTGACTACTTTTCTCAAAACTGTTGAAACATATTGGCCTTGTAACAGCAGGCCTACACTCCTGCGGCTAGGACACGGACATTTGTTCAATTCGTCGAGTTTGTTGATAATCGTAATCACTCGTGCTCAAAAAAATTAAAGGAGAAAATGCTCTAACAATAACGCGCTCAAATCGGCTAAAGCTAAGCAACAGCGGCCAGGTCGCTGCAGCCAATGAGAATGCTTACTGTTGTAACACGCTAATTTCGTATAGCAGGGTGCAACGCGAGTCAACCCCCGCGGTGCACCTTGCAGTTACACATGCTGCTTGAGCGTTCAGTCAACTTCCGCCCAAACCGGAACTTGGCCGAACGCCAACAGCCGGGAACGAGCCTGTCCTCCTGCTCAAACCAGTGAGAACCGGCTTAGACCTGTTAGACGGTTACACAACGTAATGCCTCAGGCGACTTCTATTGTTCTGGCCCGCGTATAAATACGAGGGCCTGGACCATGGGAAGGGAATTGGTGTAGGGCAGGAAAGTCGAAAGGTTGTCTCCCTTCACTCTGCCAGGATTAGACCAAGCTCGTAAACTTGTGTTTAATGCCTAATATGTGTGACTCTGTGCAAAGTCCCCTAGCTATGCAGTAAGGAGTGAATTGGGCTCGAGATATTCTTGAAAACAATCGTTCACTCCCTGAGTACGTCACACCGTTTATGTAAAACCACGCACTAATCATTTTCATTGGCTGCCAGCAACCTGGCTGCGCGGCCAAGTCGCTCAGTGCGCGGGCGGCCTAACACGGCCTGTAAACACGTATTCTCATATATACGCCGCAACAGGCAATCCACAATCCACAACCCATTGTAATTTCATCCCTTCGACAAACTGTTTCCTTCCTAAATCCCCATAAACGAAATTCCAGTTCTTCGTCTCCCATCACGTCATTAATAAAGCTCTCGTACAGTAAATATTTTAAGACAATGGTTCGACTTCAGGCATTAAGTAACCTGAAAAAGTACTTAACGAGAGTCATCACGCTCCGCATACAAAGTCTCGTATCATCAATTACTACATAAATTCTTATTTCGCGTTTAAGAAACATAAACCCCCGTTCCCGTTCATAATCCTCCGGCTTGCAGCCTCGGCTCTTGTTACCGCGCCGTAGCATCTCTATTATTTCAGGTCATAAATTCAAACGAAAAGGCATAATAAGCTTTATTTCAAATCATAATCATTACCCTCTTAACTTCATAAAACTTAATTCTGCTCACGTTTCACGCTCAAGCGCGTTCCCTTTCCCTATCGTAAATCAGGGGCAAAACAGCCGTTGCGAAACGATAAAGCGCCGCGATAAATTACAATTTAAGGGGATTTAAGTCGAAATTAAAGATGGACTCCCTTCGTCGAGATAGCTGGAATTTGTGCTTTTGTCTTTGGCCTCCGTCGTTTAAAGCCACCACCGTCACATGTGTCGTAATCGTATAAGATGTGTTTCTTCTTGGAAAAGTGGCCGTTAACATCGAAGTTAAAAGCCGGTGGTGAAAACTAAATTGGCATTTCAAACTACGGGGAACTTGCATAAAATGTCATACATGCAAAGTTCGGTAAAGACAAAGCGTATACACACGCGCAGTTAAACTGGACTATCTGAAGACACAATGCATAGAGGCGAATTTGGGTGGGAGCACTGGGTGCAAGTTCACACCCCCCTTCCCCTTCAGTACATGATAAGCGTGGAGACGGGACAAGGTGGCTTGATGGCTAGCATGACCGTCTCTTGTGCCCGAGTTCCCGGATTCGAATACGGCCGCAGCCAACCCTGGCATTTTCGGGGAAAGACGGGCCATGTGATGCCTCGTACCAGACTGCGCGACGATCCGTCGCGGACAGTAGAAGGCCGCCGTGGACAAATTTTGGCCAAATTTCTGCCGTTTTGTCAATTTTTTTTACCGATTTTAACATTCAATACACCATTTTAATCGTCCCGAAGGGGACCTTTCCATTGCTACAGTAGCCAGATCAAAAGGGTAAAGCACTGAAAAGTTATTAAATAAAAACAAAAACGTCAAGTGTGCCGTAAAAAAGAGGGATATATGATTGAATTTTCACTTGTTAAAATGAACACGGATAAAAATTGATGATTTTTAATTGAAATAATCAAATGTACAATTGAGAAATTCCATCTGTTTAGGTGCTGTTGTGCTTTACGTTTTAAATTGGTAAAGCACAACAGCACCTAAACAGATGGAATTTTCTCAATTGTACATTTTATTATTTCAATTAAAAATCATCAATTTTTATTCGTGCTCATTTTAACAAGTGAAAATTCAATCATATATCCCCCTTATTTACGGCACACTTGACGTTTACGTTTGTAATCCGTGTACTTTTTTTACAGCTATGACGTCGCGCTACAAAGCTTTATGCATGCAGTCGATTGTTGCTGGCCACTATGAAACAATTCAACTCAGCTCTGAAAGCCTGCATTTACGAAATAAATACGACATTCTATCGTTTCTAGCTGCCAATTTCGAGGCCGATAGTTTGGTTTAAATGTATCATATCAAAAACCAAAACTGGTAAAAGGGGCCGCCAAGTTCCGAATAGTTCGGCCCTTCAAAGGACTGATATCAACACACCAAAACATTACCAAAGACATACCACGTGCATGAAGAATGGATATGGAGTTTGCAGAGTGGCATTGTTCCCTAATCACAATGGTTAAAACAATGTATAACAATCGAAATGATCGTTCAGGGACCTGTAACTCCGGAATGACTGGACCAATCGAAAAAGTGGTCTTTGTGAGGATGAAGCCCAGGGAAATTTCTGGCTTAGATCATGTTTCAGATTTTAGGTAGGTGCAGTAGTTTTTTCTGAAACCGTGTCACACAAGAACAAGAACAACAACACCAACAAGAAGTGAAAAGTTTTCAAATTTTCGTGTGGCTCCGTACGTTTACTCTTGCACGGAATTGCATACAAGTTGGTATAAACTTGGAAAAAGTTGCTATCTACTATTTGGCCAAGTTTGGTCGAAATATATTGAATAGAAACAGAGAAATTAATAGTTTTAGTTTTGTGGGAGAGAGGACTTCAATCATATATATACACGGCTATTGGCGATGATCAAAACCATTAAACATGTGGACAACACATGGTAAAAACTGATTATCTGCAGGCAATTGCAAAATGTTCTGCTTCTGGGTCTCGTGCTCACGTCGATTGTGGCATGTAAAAGAACCTACCAATTTCCTATGGGATTTACCTAGCAAAATTGTCCCTTTCTCTTTCTGGTGCCGTGGCTAAGGCTGGATGAGCGCCAAAAGCTAAAGCAACGTGTAGAGCAAAACTTACTCAACACGTTTTTACGTTGACCTTCAAAATTTTTTGTTTACTTAACACGAATGACAAAAGTGATAAAGAAAGTTGTTTCCCTCTGCAATTTTTTTTTCCAGGAAGCCCCGTACGGAATAAAGAATTCTTCAAAAATGAATTTTAGGGTGCGAAAGGGTATAATTGAAGGAAATTAAAAGCGTTAACCAGCTGCGGGTGAAAAAGCATAGATATTTATAGTGTACGCGGCGTATCTTGAGTCCAGGAAGAATTTTATGACCGGCTACGTCTTCCTGGAGGGAGCGGCTTTAATCGACGGCCGCCATTGTTTTTGTAACCATTTTGGATATCAACAAGGCACTCTGCTACCAAAAACGTACAATCGATTATCTGTGTTCGTTCTGCAGCGAACTCAAGATAGGCCGCGCTCACTTTAGGTAGTCGGTGTGTGTCTCCAATTTGGAAGAGGCTGCTAAATTAATATTTTGGCAACAGCGATTGTTTTATGGCCTATAAACCTGTTTACAAGTGCATGTCCTCTAGAAGCCAAAAAAGGTAGTAAAATGGGTGGCAAATGTAGAAGTTTCAGGGGCTCTGCCCAAAACCCCACTGGGGATGCTCGTAATGCTCCCCCAAACGTCTAGCTGGCATTGGACTGGCATGGAGCAGGATCTTTTAAGAAACCCTAGATCCGCCACTGACTGCAATGACAGTACACATTACTGTGTACACACGCTCAGTCGCTACGCGATTTGTATACTAGCGGAGCACATTCGGCGTACCTTTTGACTCGTAAAGTACACAAAACCTATGCTGAAAGAACAATAAGCGCACACAAAATAATACACTTAGGTAAAGCTGCTCAAAATAAATCTTGTCTGCTACGACAGCACTCGTACTTCTACAAAATTGATAATTTCGGCGTTTTAGCACGGAACTCCTTTCCAAATAAAAAGCACAATTCGATTAAGATGGAACATTCTCCCACAAACATCAATCGTCTTTTTACGAAATGGATGATTCGGAAGTTGTTACACTCAATCCTCTTTCCAGCAAACTTTCGTCGACCTTCGGTCTAGGGAAATTAAATCTGGGAGTTGAGAGGCGAAAACTGATTGGGTGAACAAATGTGAAATTTAATTTCATTAACTCCATATTTCTCGTCCAATGGATAGAACGTCACAATAATTTTAAATTACGATTTGGTTGTGGACTGCTCCCATTACAATCACTGTGTTACTTTGGCATCAGGTAGGCTATAACGCTTAAACAATCATGATTTCATAGTTAGTACAGCGGCAATACGATAAGAGCCTAGGTTTACGGCGTCTTCAAGGTCCAAATTTCCACCCGGGCACTGGCTGGGCACGCCTGTAATACCCCGGGCACGGATCTAGAAACAAATAGTGGGGGCAGCACAACCTTTCAGTACCTTTTTTTTTCGGGGGGTCGGGGGGAGGGGGCTATTTGTAGTTCGTCCAAGTGACAAAGGTTCATTAACCCTACTTCGACTTTCGGTTGGGTTGGGGGTTGGGGCATCGCATTACCCTACCACCTCATTCTCGATCGTAATGCTATTAAGTGCTATACTAAGCATAATATTTTTTGTTGGGGAGGGAGAAAATTTCTTTTTGTTTATATACGCTTTTCGTGTCTCTAAATTATACGAGATAATTTTATGAACTTTAGAGACCTCTAAAGGGGGGAGGGGAGGTTTAGTGGTCCCCCCCCCCCACTAGCCACCAGATCTGCCACTGATCCCGGGGTACTAAGAATACGTCATAAAAACCCCGTTCATAGTTTAAATTAGCAGATTTATCTATTTGCCATGCAAATTAATTGTCATTACTACTGTATTCTGCTAGATTTACTACCGTGTCCTACCAGACTAACAGTTTTAATACACAGCAGGCAAGTTAACAGAAAACCAGACAACAGGGAAAAAATTCCCCCAAAAATAGCCAGTATAACAATTTTCATACGCATGTAAAGATGCTCTTGATTAACAATTTATAAGTTGACATTGTTACTTTTCAAAATGGTGTGTTTGTAAACGAGATTGATTATTTAAACGAAGCACTTTCCAGCTACACCAATGCTGTTCGGGCAGCGGACGGCTCAAGAGTTGAAAACCTTTTTAACAAACAACTTGATAATTGATAATATTTTTTATCAGGGCACGAACCCCGGCACTGTTATTTTTATCAGGGCACGGACCCCGGCACCCCTGGGCACCTTTACGCAACAATTCCTAATTGCACTCTGGCAGCTAGAATTTAAATCGCAAAGATGTAGTTGCCGTAGTAACAAAGCAACCTGGGTTAGCTAAATCCGACATCGTTTGAGTCAATGCTTACAGTCTTACAATCCGTGACAATAAGATACAGAATACCTTGTAACGCAACAATTTTGCCAGTTGCTTCTGAACTCACATTATTGATTGTTTTCGTGGCGACCGGCAGAGCGAACACCGCCACCATGTTGGAGTTTTAGATGATTTCGAACGTCTAGCTGCGAGAACGCAAGGGCGAGTCGTTTGAGAAAAACCAGCCTTAAAACTAATAATTTTTCGATGCAGTTATAAGTTGCATTCCGTACTGAATTCATTTTTTTTTTCATACAGCTAAATTGATACATTTTTAAACAAATTTTCACTATTTAAAAAAATTAAAAGTCATCCCGATTGTGGTGAAGACGGTCATCTCGTTCTTTAATATTTTCTTTCGCTCTGTAGGGCAGGATTCTAAATTCATCCACCACGTATTTGCAGTTGCCAGATCTTCCTCTGAAATTTGGATTATTGCATTTGCTGAAAACAATTTGCTGACACAGTTTGCTGACTCATTTGCTGACTCTTATTTGCTGACTCAATTACTTCATGCTGAGTTGGTTGGTTGGCATTAAAATCCAAATTTGTCAGTCTTCATTTTTCATACCGTATTAAAGATTTCACATATTTTCACATTTTTCACAGTGTGCCCAATTAGAAAAATTATAGTAAACCCTGACGTATTCGAGGTGTGAAGCGCTCCCCGCCCAAGCCACAGCGCCGTTCGGAGAGGGACAATTTTGCTAGGTTAAGACCAATTGTAAATTACAAGGATCTTTTACGTGCCAAATTCGACATGAGCACAAGCATCACAGAGTGCTTTTCTTCCCAAAAAATCCATGGGTAGCTGAGGTGAGGCTCGATCCCAGGACCTATGGGACATGAGATAGTAGTGCAAACATCAGATCACCTTCCCCCCTAAGCGTCATATACTGTTGAGTTGCTGACTAAGAGACTTTGGTCCTAACTTAAATGTCGCGCTTTACTTCATGCATAAATGAAGCCTAAAATGTTAGCAAACTTCACTCGCTCTTTATGTCTTTGCTGCCAAATAAAACTTGGGGCACATTTAAACCATGGGCAACGGCTGTTTGCTGTGACGTCACCATGAGTTAGCCAATGACGAACGAGAACAACGGCTGTTTGGCCGTCTGATTGGACTAGCCCAGTCACGTGATGTGCACGTCACAGCAAACAGCCATGGCGTGTGGTATACGCAACAAGACACACTCGCCGAAAGGTGTTTGTTAGTCAAGGGTTATTTCTTTTCGAGGACGTTCCTGTTTCTACTAAACGAATGCAGAAATACGTAAGCAATAAGCGTAAGGTAAAGTTTTGGATTGTTTGGGATGGAGACTAGCAATTTTAGCCAAATATCGAAAAAGGGGGAGGGCAGTAATCAATTCAACTACCCATCCAGATTCAACTACGTGTAGAAAGGTGAGGAACGGAGAGGGGGGGAGAGGATGGGATAAAAGGGGAGGGGAGAGAGGAGGGAGAGGATTGGAGGAAAAGAGGAGTATTACAGAGGGAAAAATTGTCTGTCGCAGTGAACGTTCATGCAACACAGAGCGAAAATTGGTAAACAACCACGGGCGAAACAAAACCCCGGACGAAGCCGGGTGCGACTGCCAGTACGCAATAAAATGTATTATGAATAACGACAAGGATAAAAAATGAAGTACAACCAAAATTTGCCTATTCTTACACAAACAATAGCTTCTAGCGGTGATCAAACGAAGACAGAAAATAATAGCATCTTTTGGCAAGAATTCAAAACCCAACATGGCACCCGCTATGGGTCTGTCGAATTCAAAACAACCCATCGAATGCAGGCATGCAGGAATCAGTCCGCCATTTTGTTCAGCTGTAGGAACTGTTTTATTTCTGTCATAACTCGATACCGTAACTTTAATAACTTTAAAATGTCATAAACCCTTACATGATGGAGGGGGGGGGGAGGGGCAGGAATTTTGAATTTTCGACTGCTGAAAGTGTCAGTTTGGAGACCTAAAACTGTATATTTCCTCTATTTTGGTCGCATTTTTTTGAACCCCTCCCTCGAGAGAGCTCGTAAAATGCACGTCGCCCTAATTTCCTCTGCCCCCCCTCCCCTCCCCCGCGATAAATAACCAGTCCCCAAGCTTAATAAATATAACTAAAAACAAAAAACAAAAGCCGAAAGGGTAAAGTTAATAACCTAATTCTAATCTACGTGGCTCCGAAGCTTAATTACATCATCTAGCCATTTGAGTCATTTAAGTGATGTGACCTCTCCTGACCTTACTTCCTTCTTCTCGCCCGTACCCCCCTCCCTTGCCGTTCACCCCCCCCCCCCTCCCCTCCACCACCTCTCTTGATCAAAAGCATTTAGACCTCAAACGAAGAGAAACAGGCTAACAAACAGTATTACCATGGCAACGAGCACAGAGAAAAGCGAATTGCGGGAGAAATTGGTGGAAAGGGCGGGGTGGGGTTGGGGGGGAGGTTGGGGGAAGAGCAAATTTGACAACAACTTACTGGATGCGAAGCAAATTAAACTGGGGAATAGCAAAGAGAAGAAAGGCCCCTCGTTCTCCCGCTTGATGTTTCCAATTATTTAAAGCAGCTTGATTGGTCAATACAATCAAGGTTTGAGCAAATATTTGGCAAATCGAATAGAAGACGGGCACAATATTAGGTGGCGAATGTTTGTATATTTGTCGTCAACAAAATCAGAGCCAATAAGCGGTACCAGGAGTTAATAAAAGGCAACAAGCTGTACGCTTAGTCGGAATGCTTTCTTTCTCCGTTCTAATTTTGTTAGTGGCAGTAATTTTGTCAGCACCATCCTTGTTTTTCGTTCCGTGCTGGAATGGCACTTGCGAATGGCGCTTCGTTTGTTGTCGAAATACATTTTTGCATGATAATGATGATAAATCTATTCACTTGAATCCACGGCGGCAAGTCCATGAGCGTTTGTGTCATATAGGGATGCAACGAATACAAAATTCGCCGAATACCGTATATACAACCGAATACTTTACCGAATACCGACTATTCGGCACCAAACAATTTACATATTGAGCCGAATACCGAATAATTTGATCCTATGCCGAATAATTGCCGAATAGGCCGAATACCGAATTATCGGCCGAATACTTAATCGAATGCTAAATTAAACATGTTTTATCATTTTTCCATCTTTCATAAATGTCAGAAGACAAATCTTCACAAACCAAAAACTAAATGCTTAGCTAAACGTTCTTACATTACCAAAATTGCTCAAACATATACTAAAAAAAATATTCGGCCGAATATCAATAAAACTTAACACTATTCGGCCGAACACCGAATATCGCTATTCGTCAAAATCAGTAATCGGCCGAATACCGAATATCGTTATTCGGCCAAAATCAATATTCGGCCGCATACCAAATATTGGAATTTTTGGCCGAATAATTACCGAATATTCGGTACATTCCTAGTGTAATATCTTAGTTCGGAAGTTGAACGGGTTTTGCAAAGCATGGAAGCAAAGTGTCGTCGAGCGAATGTACGGCAACAGCATCTCGCCACAACTTATGTACCCAGTACTTTGACTACCTTTAAACCAAGCGTAAGCTAATTTAGCCTGTGTAAACGTAACTAATTAATTTGTACAAAATTAAAAATAACGTTCAAAATGCCTAGACCTTGTTCATACCTACGTTTTAAGCTATTAAAATTTGAATATTGGTTCATTAGTTCGATCTCCAGGTGAGAACAATGAGTCCCAATAACGACAAAAACAACAACAACAACAAGGAATGGCGTGGAGGCCAAACGGTTCGATTGTTGTTATTAAAATTTTTAATGCAGCGAAATAGTTATGACTCGGCCACAAATGCCGAATTTTGTTGATCTTTATTAATTTTGGTGAAACTGCAGGGTTTCAAAGTTTGACGGTTTCCAACGAGATTAACAACAACAAGAGTATTGTAATCACATTAAAACGGCGTTCAAAAGGCCCTGGTTCATGTTAATACTTACATTTTAAGCCACACAAATTGTAAATCGGTTCATTGGTTGATTTCTAGGTGAGAGCAAAATTTCCCCAAGAAGAATGACAACAACAAGAAGAAGAGTGTAGTTCCAGTAAAACAGCGTTCAAAAGGCCCTCGGCCTTGTTCATACCTACGTTAAGCTATAAAAGTTAAATAAATAGAGTTAGATAATAAATAAGGTAATCTACGGAACAGACTTAAAAATCTCATATTATCCATTAAGTTGGGTTTATGTGTTGTGGTGAGATCCCTTTCCGATGGGACGAGTACCAGACTCTACAGAATCACTTCCGAGAGTTCACTCCCTTAGTCTGCTTTATTCGTCCACTGGTGACACACATAAAAACACTAAGGACAACAAGACACCGTTTCGGGGGAAAGGTAGCGAGATCAAATCCTCAAGAAAAAAATGTAGAGATGAAGACGGTGTGACCTTTTGTATGTTCCAGCTTCATTGCGCAGATTAACATTAACCTCGGGTGGAGGAACTGAAGCGCTCATTGAATGAGCGAAGCCAACGAAGATCAACGTTTGTTAGCCAGTGTGGTTTGTGCGCTTGTTAGCCAGTATATGCAAAATTGGGATTGAATTATCTTAAGCAAGTGAAGCATACACATACAATAAATCAAACAGTATCAATTTGCCTGATTGGGTAACAGCAAATATGAAAATTATCAATACGAAAATTTATATATATAAAATGCCTATAGGAAAAAAAAGATAAGCGGTGAAGATAAGACGGTGAGACGTTTTTTTACATTCACAATCCTATGAAAGTTGAGATATCGACCCAAAACCAAAACTGGTATAGGAGAAACCGGCCAGGTTTCCAAAAAAGATCGGCCTTTGAAGGTAGTGATATCACTCAACCAGGAAAAGGCCGCCAAGGTTAATCCTATTAGCCAAGTTAATCGCACAGAATAATAATTTGGAGTTTAAATGAAAACTTGACGATTACCACCCCGAGTAGCAATGTTCTTGTTTTCATTTAACTTTCGAACTATCGGCAGTCGGTGCGATTAACTTGGTTACTAAGATTAACCTTGGCGGCCTTTCTCTGGCTGAAGGATGTCACAACCTTCAAAGGCCGACTCTTTTAGGAAAATGGCGGCTTCTCTTATGCCAGTTTTGGTTTTGTTACCTTTTTTCTGGTGTGTAGAGGAAATAAAACTAAAGACTGCCTGAACACGGAAAAAAATCTTTTATTTAGTTCAGGTCCCATCTTTTTGCACCAGCAACTCTAATACATCAGCCACGCGAGTCTTAGGACCTACCAGGGTAGACGAATATGTAGGTAGTGCCATTCTTTCTTTGACTACGGTAAACATTTGGGACGAAAGAAGTACCTGCTTTCAGCAATTTACCGCCAGAGGGCGCTGTCGTCAAGTAACAGGAAGCGCAAAGCATCATGGGGACAAAACTATATATTTAGCGTCACTAAAACAAATTGATCGCGATAAGAATACAAAATTAATCGCTTAAAATTTATCATAATTCAGATTAGGACATTAAAATAATAATTTAAGAAAGGTCGAAACTGGGTGAGCAAGTTTCATTTTTTTAAATCTAACATTTAAGTTTAAAACGGGTTGTCGTTACGAGTGGAGCTAAGTATAACGCATGGTTTTGCGTTCCGAGAACGTCCGAGAAGCGTGAACATCGGCCGTTCAGGCTGGAGATTCTACCGTGGTTTACGCCTAGTGCAACGAACTGTATACAGTTTGAATCGAACACAGAAAAAGTTCTTCAACTTCGGATGTTGCCCACGCACAAGTATTTCGTCAATTTCTGCAGGTATTGTCGCTATTACTGTTGTTACCATGGCAACAACGCCGCCATTTTTTATTTCAAGTTTCGCCTCCTGCGAGAACCTGACAAGTGCTGCCTTCTGGTGCCGTTGGCGGAAGCAGGTCTTAAAATTTCAACACGTTTTCTGAACAGCGTCACTACCAACTAATCTACCCTGGGACCTACTGAAAGGACACATGCACGCAGATGGTGGGACCAGATGTGACGAAAGAAAAAAAAAGACACTGCATCCCAACTAGACATGTTTAGCACGTGACCAAGTCGTAATTTTATCACTTAGCTCTGTCATAGCAATCTATGACAAAGTGTTGGACTCAGGATTATGGCCAAGTTAACAGTAATTACTTAAGATACGTGCCGCGTACTGTAACCACGGGCGGTCAGAAACAACGCAGGTGCTTCCCTCATGCTCGCATTTTTTGATGAACAAGGTAACGAAAGTGATGGCCCCCAGAGCGAACTCGTATATCAACATTAACGCCCTTAAGCAAGACAGTTAACTGAAAGCCTGGCTTTTCGGAATGCACAAGCGTGCTGCCGTGCAGCTGCCCGTTGCAGTTTAGGGGCAGCTTTAGCGTCAGGTTTATTTATTCATGTTTTGTTTTATTTAATGGTTGCAGCGAACGCCCGGAAGGAGTGGTAACGAAATGCCGAAATGAAACAAAACGATTTGACTAATAAAACGAAAACAATGAACATTAAAATGTAAAAAGCATATATCTACAATCGAACAACTACAGCAATGCGAATCATCCTGTTTTTGTTTTCCTGGTTGTACGGCAGAACTTGAAGAAGTTTGCTTAAGACCTACGTCACAAATACGTCACCGGTGCTAAACGACAACACACGAGTTTTATGAGGTTACAACGGGGTAGCACGTAAGGTACAGTGCCTCGCCACTACTACGAGAGAACACGAACTAGAATCGAGTCTCAAAACCTATTTCGAACTCTAAAAAAACAATCCGCATAGTGTTCGCACTAGTTCCAAAATGGTTATTAATCATAAACTACTTTACGTATTACTGTTTTTCAAAATCTTGCAATGTCTTTATTTATTTTTTAAACCAAAATTGAGTCAAGAAATTGACGCAATCAACACTTTCATGCCAAGATGACAAAACGAAGGCTCCGTGATACAGCGTAATAGTCAACAGTGTCTTAAAGGGACACCCGGCCTGCCTCATAACATTCCGCCTGGCTTGTAACAGCCACGCGCAGATCGCCATCCACCCCTTTATCACCGCCAACGTCAACTGAGACAGCAGCTGCGTTCTTCGTAGCGACGAACGCAGCTCAGTTGGCTTTGGGAATAGTACACGAAAAAGTATCAACTTAAAGATTGTGTCGTCACAAACCGGAATGATTTTCGTATTTTAAAATAACACTAAATTTTTTAGGATAGTGTATTATAATTTTTCTTCGGTGATCTATTGGAATAATTAACTTTAATTTTTACCGCATTAGTCTTTTAGATTTTTGATCGCATAGTAATTATTAGCAAACGATTAAAATCATACCACGCGCCATGGCCGTTTGCTGTGAAATGCATATCACGTGAGTGGGCTAGTCCAATCAGACGGCCAAACAGGCGTTGTTCTCGTTCGTCATTGGCTAACTCATGGTGACGTCACTGCAAACAGCCATTGCGCATGGTTTAGTACATGTGCACACACAGATGAAACTTCAACGGGTCTGTAGGCGCGCAAAGGATCATACACGTGTCGCACACAGTAAATATAGTCAACAATTATTCAACAGAAAATCTCCTAGACGCCACATTTTAAAGTGGATTTTTACCAAGGGATTGACTAACGGTAAGGAAATAGACCTTTGGGGCCGTATACTTGATGTGGAAGATCGATAAAAATGGCGCTGGGAGGAATGGACTTATAATGTAGTTCCTTCTCAATACTTGGCTTGTATTGCGCCTGGTTAACACTACAGTCTACGGTCTCGCAACTAGGTTCACCGACGCAGGCTCAACTTATTTGGAATTGTCCTCCCAAAAGTCTGAGATGTGTCTGCCTTCTCCTGCAGATAGTTATACATTTTTTATTCTAGGTTTCTATCATGCGGCAAGGTAGCCTAATGGTTAGCACGACCACTTCATGTGCAAGAGGTCCCGGGTTCGATCCTGACCTCAGCCACCCGACAGGAAGTTAAATCCACTTGACACTTTACAAGAGTTACCCCAATAACTGGCTCGGCCTTTGATGCCTTACAGAAGCTAATATCTCAGTGTCACCAAATGTTAATTAAACTTAGTGCCAGCAATTCTCAGTTATCTTATATTACCCAAACATGTAATGATAAACGTAAACCACATGAATCCTACACTAAATAATCGATTATACAATAATTACCTGATTAGCAGGAGCCACATAATTACCCGAATTGCCAATACGCGTAGAATTCTAGGATAGCCTTCCCGGCAAACCGTAAAGTAGCCGCCATTTTTTTTTTCAGTGGTTCGTCAATAGCCCCACAACAGATAGAATTCCGTTTTCCGTTGACAAAACCTGAAATAAGCTGGGCCAGTTCCGGTTCAACTTTTTTTCATACAGAAACATAATTGGCAAACATTTTTAGTCTAGGACCTACAACCCTTCATATGCAAACGATTTAACCGCCTGGTATTTTCGAGAAGAGAAGGGCCCAGTGATGCTTCGTGCTCATGTCGATTGTAGCATGTGAAAGATCCTAAGAATTTTTTCCGATTGGAATTACCTAGCAAAATTGTCCCTCTCCCCTTCTGGCGCCGGCTGGGAGCGTGGCAAACCTATAACTAGGTTTCTATCCGGGCGAGTAAAGACAAACACTTGAGCAAAGTATAAAAATAAAAAAAAAAAACGAAAACGTCCACAAATTAAACACTGTACCTGACATTTCAATCAGATCCCTACTCATTTTCAAGGTACAAGAAGAAATACTTTAAAATTAAATCAAGTGTAAGGAAACTAAAAAAAATTGCAGGTTGAACTGCCAGTTTCGTCATTGCTTGCTTCTTTCGCAATTTTTACGTGTTGGTTCTAGTTCTTGCACCTTGAAAATGTGATGGGATCTGTTCGAAACGTCGGGTGATGTAGTGTTTTCGTTTGTGCATTTTTGGCTTGTTAAATTACTATAGATATCTATCTGCATGGAGTTATATCCCAGTCGTCATGGCTGCAACGTAGTTATCTGCAGAGACGTCGCACAATTGTAACACAGTTTTCATTCCATTTCCAGTGACGCGAATCACCAGTCACCAGTTTCATTATTGGCATTTTCCGGCAGTCAGTTTCTCGCAGTGCTGATTTGTAGGGCTATAAGGACGTTTATAGTTCCCGCACGAACTGCGGCCTCCTACATTTCTTATTGAGTACTGCCAGAGTTTCAGCACCCCTATTTCTCTGTTTTACTGGAAGTGTCCGAGTGCAGCTGACCCACGCGAGTGCACTTGACATTTTGTGCAGATGATCTCCCCCCCCCCCATCCTCCCCCTCCTCCATATAATCTGAACTAACCAACTGAGAGCAGCTAATAAAACGAACTATGAAAAGGAAGAACAAACGAGAGAAAGTAGGAAGGAAAAAGTCATGGCAGCTGGACGGTGGCAGCACTTACTTATGCTGCCTGAAGAACCTGATTCGGTCAGTGACAGGAAATGAAAGGGGACCCTGGCAAAGTTCTCTGCCAGTAAATCCCATCAAGGATAGAGTGAGAAACTACCCGCCTCTCCTTCAGCTTTTATGGCATCCATTCTGGGTTGTTCTGGACAACAGTGGCACACGAGGACGGGTAGGGTGGTGGTGGTGGTGGTGGGGGGGGGGGAGCGCCCTACAAGTTAAAAGTAAAATTTAGTCAAATTACACAAAGGCACATACTGAGAGGTTGACAGACTACCAAGCTCCTTCAGCAGCCTTGGGAACTTATTCAAGCCAATTCTGGGCATTTTTTCGGTCCCTTCGATGATCGGAGGTTTCTCGGTTCAATTTACGGGGTTTGCCCCTTCTTTTATCTTCTCTCAAAAAGGATGGTAATGTTCAAAATTGAGCCAGTTCAGCCAATCAAGGATGAAATTTCTTCGGTTGACTTAAGGCTCAAACAAATTAATTAAAAAAAACACCCCCCTCCCAAAAAAAAAACTAAAATTGGAAAAACTTCTGAAAATTATCTTTTTAAACGTTTCAAAGACACAAAAATTGTTAAAAATGAGTTATTTTACAGAGCGCCGAGAACTTAAAACGCCCCTCCATTTGTAGACACCCCCCCACGTAAATTCCCGTAACATTTTCTGAATTTTATTTTTTGCCCTTCCCCCCTCCCTGTTCTCCCCCAACAAAATTCCTGTGTCAGCCAGTATCT
>JAHWFP010065819.1:0-14930 GCA_023313725.1 Lithobius niger
TTACTGGTTTCTGAGAGTACCAAACGAAACTATGAAACGATGAAACTATGAAATTGTATTTTAAACAAGTCTGCAATCATTTTTTTTTTAATTAGCGAGTGTAGAAATGTTAAACTTTAGGCCCAGGTGAGCAACCTTAAAATTTTTTAAAGATTTTTTGTCCTTTTGGGATAGTGATTATGGGATCGAAGACCAATTGTTCCGCAAAATTAATATTTGAAATTTTAATATAAACATTTTTTTATCCACCCTAGTATACAATCTACTTAAAAAACATTTCCAGCTGTAGAAATGGGCAACGAACGTCGAAGTGCAGTAAATACCTACATCACGAAACTCATTCAATACGCCATTAAGCCTCAATCCCCCCCCCTCATTCAATACCGAAAATTGGTAGTAAATTAATTGTTACGGCGTTGTTAACTCTTTTAGGGGAGTTTGAAACATGTGTTATGGGTACAGAGCACTACCGACTTGCTTTTATTTTGATCCTGCAATGCTGCTTGTACGGCTATAGCTTATGACGAAAACGATGACAGATGCTGATTCACCATTATCATAAATTCTTGGTGTTGTCTTGCTTTTTCGAGACACGACCAGGGACGTAGGTAGTGGTGGGGCAGTGGCGAAGCATGTCCCCCCCCCTTACCCCCTCCCCCTCGCCGCCTTCCAGGAGTACTGAAGAGAGCGTAAAAAACTTACTTGTTCGAAGTTTTTTCATTTCTGTTTAATAGTTTTGAACAATGTATTTTTCTTTCATCGTTGTGTTGGTGGTAGGGGAAATAATTGTCCTAACTTGCTCCCCCCCAAAAAAAAAAAAACAGTTAGTTAGTTATGAACTATAATATCAGCAACTTCACATTGATTTTCCGTTTTCTTAAGATAGTATTATTGGATTGGCTGTAAAATAAAAGTGACCTAAACAAAGAAATCTGTTGAAAAATAAGCTACTGTCTGAACAGCTAAAACTGAAGCTTAATTTAATTTAATGTTTTAATGAATTAAAACACAAAAACCATAGCTAATGAAATAAAACAGTAAAATATATGCGTGTTTGCATACTCACATACAATACGTAAAATGTGTAATACTTATGTGAAACATGTCCACTTTCAATTGACAAGAATCTTAGTGTACACGTACAGTGTCTGTGAGTTTCTTACAACTGTTAGTTCTGTAGTAATGATGTATTTGTCCGTTGGATTTTCTTACAGTGCGTTGTTTTAAAAAGTAGCAATTGTGATGAGGATGGAGACGTTCCTGTAAACATGACGAAAACAAGACTTCACACATTTTGGGGAGCGTGCTTGATATTTTACCCAAGTTCGTTACTTCAAAGTTCTTTGTTTCAAACGACGTAGTGTTAACGACCTGAATTCTAATAGTTCCTCTTATTTCACAGGCGACCAACTGGATTACAGAGGTCCTACATACACCTACCTAGATATTGAATTTAACACTTCTTTGATCTATGATCAACTCTACAGCTCAAGAACGGCGTTAGTGCAGGTATTCAATGAATCATTAAAAAATTTTAATGTCTTCTGAACAAACTGCCAACTACTGTAGTGAATTGCCTAGAGAACAACCGATGTGTATTTTATAAGTAGCATAAACTAGTTTGCTATTTGCTTTGAACCTGAAGCTCCTCGCAGAGGACGTTTTAACTCTAAAAATGGTCATCGCATTACTTTATCCGTTAGACCCGGTACTTTCTTACCCTTTGTGATCGACGTCGTACTAACACCAGAATTATTTCAGTAATCGTATATTTTTATTGAATTTATTATCTTCCGAAAATGTTTTGGTTCTTTAGTCCATCTAATGAATAATTTTTTTTTGTTATTACAAAATAGGAACATAATTATATTCTTATTTGTTTTGTAGAAGTTAGTTTCACAATTGCAAAAAAATTGCCCTTGCAAGAAAAAAGTAATTTTGGTTTCTGTTTATATTTTATTATTGAGAAGGGCGTGGGAATTGAGGCTTAATGGCGCATCGACAGCTAGGTCGGCGCTAGTCAGTCACAGTATGCCACAGTATGCCTGGGATGCCACTCCACCACACATAACAGAAATGTTAACCAAACCCCCCCAAAATTGAAAAACTCCGGACAGGAGGACAAATCATCGCCCAGTTGACATGCGCTGTCTTTCAGACAGTGGAAATGGCTTAGAACACCATCAAGATGGTGACAATCTACATCCAATGACACCAATGATATTTAGGAAGGATGAGCCCCCTCAAAATGAACCAATGACTAAGGTTGGTTTGACCAATATTCAAACGACCTTGCACCGCCTCATCCGGCAAGTACCATTCCTGGACAAGTACCTGCAAAGGTGGTTTTACACTCTAAAAATGGTCTTTGTGCTATTTTTATCCATTATAGCTAAGTCTTACTAACAGAGTTTGCAACTTACAATAGCCCGCAACTTATTACTGTCTCGTTTGTGCAACAATTCTTGCCAAGCAGCGATCAACCTCAGACGTAGACATGGAAAGGCGTCACAGGGAACAAGGCACATATCTCTATCGAGAGAATCAACATCAGCATGCTCATTCCCATCTATCCTGACATGGCCCGGGAAGCTACAGAAAATCAAAATTTTCAGCTGGCCAAGACAGCAGTAAGCAGAGCGTGGAAACGCTGTGTAAAGGAATTCCGAGGGTTGTAGGTCGCCAAGGACTCCAGGGCACTCATGAAATCAATAAAGATGATGGATTGAACGAACCGAAGATCAAGGATCCATTTAACAGCCAGACCGAGTGCCAGGACTCGGCGGAAGACATAGAATAACCTGACGGAAGGTGTTGTAAACAGTCACTCCCTCATGCACACCAAGCACAGAGGCTGACCAACTTCTGACTACGACCCATCAGTGAAACGCCACTGATATCCAGCGTACTGATACCACAGCCCCCGGAATTCCAGGAAACATCTTGCTGGTGAAGTGAACCTTTTTTGGGAGTGATGCCAGGCAGAATATGAAAATGCCACTAGGAACCAAGTGGCCACTGGCATCTTCTCAAGTCTGCATTTCAAAGGTAATCTCCCAACTGACAGCAGGAGCCTATTTCAGAAATCACCCTTGTAAAATCACGTCTGCCTCCATGAAAGTCCGGTTCAAAAACTATGAACCTAGCAGGATTGGATTGCACGGCCAGCAATTGCACAGCATACTGACTGGCTAACTGCAGCCGGTGATATGTCAAAGTTGGTTCCAAGGCTAACCACTGAAGACGTTCGAAACGCTCCAGTCGTCATATGTAGGCAACTGTGGTGCACAGTGACCAACATCCAGAGAGTCAAGTCACTAATTATCCATATCCTATGCAAGCGTAATCAAGGTTGCTACAGACAAGGTGTTTATAGAGGCGCAACATGGTAATACGTTCTGAACTCATGAAGTGTCTGGCACAACCCGTAAGATGTTAGGCACCGGCTAAGCATTGTCTTTATGTGGCGCAAGTGTGCAACCCAAGACTACCTAGAATCGAACAAGAGACCAGGAAACGTGCCTGTGGGACGACAGGAGTCTGTGTCTGTCTCAAGTGCAGGCAAGGATCTGGGTGCAGTGTTTGTTGACGTCAAAATTGGACACACATTGTTTTGTCCGGAAAAAACCGGAAACCATTACTGAATGCCCAGCTCTGGACTTTGTTAATTGCCACTGCTGCTGTTGGTCGTAGGTCTGGATATGAGTCACCCGAAACAATCAATAAACAATGACTGGGAAACAGAAGCTTGCTGGGCATTGGGTTGATCTCAATAGCAAAAAGACCAAATCTTAGAATAGCCCCTTGAAGCACACCATTATACAAATACACAAGCAAGGAAGAATTGTCCCGACATGTACATAAAAAGAACAGCCTAAGAGGAGAGTCAAAAGTAACAGCGGCATCCGTCCCTTCATGTGCTTGCGTGCATGAGGGCATGACTGTTTCCCACCATCTTCCATCAGGGTATTCTGTTTTCGGTGGAGCTTCTGGCATTCAGTCTGGCTGTTGAATGTATTGTTGACCTTCGGGGCACGCATTTTATCATCTTTAGTGATTCCGTGAGTGCCCTGGAGTCCTTGGTGACATACAATTCTCGGAACCCCTTGACAAAGAGAATCCAAGCTCTGTTAATCCGGTTGCTTGGCAGCGGAAAACTGTGTTTTTCTGATGCATCTCGGGCCATCTCATGATAGCTAGGAATCAGCATGCTGATGCTGCAATGAAAGAGCCTCTTTTTGGTCCCTTTGATAGGGATCTGGGCCTTGTTCCTCCTTGTTCCCTCGGATGCCTTTCCAGCTCTACATTGCTCTCCGCTTGGCAAACCTAGTGCGACTAACAGGACGGCAAGAAGTTGAGAGCATTTGAGGGCGCCCTCCAGCTTCTCACCATAATCGCTGGGAAGAGGTGGCGTTTGACCGTTTACGTATTGGTAACACCAACCTCCTGAATGTTACTGGTGTCACTGGCCACTCACAGGCCATCACGTTTCCTGTTGTTTGTCATGATCTTAATGGTGTTCGTCGCCGTTTCCACCTTTACGAGACATTGTTCTCAATTGGGCAACGATTCTGTCTTCCTGTCCGGGTTTTTTCAATTCTTGCAGGACGTACAGATATACGATAAGATCTAGATTATAGGTCTGGTTAACATCTACGTAATATGTGGCACAATGGCAACCCGGGCCACTGCAATGTGACTGAGATTGGTGCTACTGATCTAGCTGTCGAAACGCTATTAAACCTCAATCACCCTCAAGCCATAGTTGCAGAGGTTATGGCGTTCCATAACGCCAGGTCGTGTCATAAAACCTTCTTCAAGTCAAAGAAGACTTGAATCAGATGTTGACATGGGCGAAAAGTTCCCCCCCCCCTCACATCAGATTCAATAACAAGCAGATGATTGATAGTTGACCAAAATAGTCGAAAGCCACACTAGGGCGCAGATTCCAGCAAAGAGACCAACGTCTCATAAGTTTACTGATGCAGCTAGTCACAGAGTTGGGCGTTAACTGAAAAGTAAAGTCGGTAATTTCCTGATTTTATGATTGGGATTTCCACTATCATCTTCCATCAAGCCGGAATGGAATCCGCCGCCCATACACGGTTTAACAACGCCAGTTAGAACTGCAGGTATGCAAGAGGCAGAAGTTTCAACAGCTTACAGTGAAAATGATCAGGTCCTTGGGGGAGTCGCGTGACTTGGACAAAATTGAAAAAAAAAATTCCTGCTTGGTAAATGGCAGGTTGTACTCCTCCAGATTATCATAAAGAAAGTCTAGAGACTGAGCTTCCTCTCTATGCTTAATCACGATCATAATGGATCATTTGAGACCAGGAACCTAATGGTTATCACTCGAGGGCCACACAAATGCGAGACAATCAGCGATTTCCAGTACGGACGAGGTCACGGCATTTGTTACCCTTAAGTGCGAAACTGGGAAAAAAATACGTCGAGGAAATATAAGCCGACCACAAAGCACGCCTACCATCATAGATGGTAAGTGTATCACGGGCATGACAGCACTTTAAGACCAGAAAGTCTTCAGTAATTGGGCTACCTTAAATGTGCGCGTAGGTCCCCTGCAGGTCCTAATGACCTCTTCGCAATCCGGTGTCCACCATGAAAGAGGACCCGGACATGGCTTTATACACGTGCATGCGATCGTAACATGAGCTGCAGCAAGGACCACATAAGTGAAATGAGCTGCAAATTTGTTCATATCAGCAAAGTCCTCCACCGCATGCTGCAACACAGCAGCCTAAGCAAAGACTGACCGGTCGGACCGTTTAAGTGCCCGTTGTGCAGGCCTAGAAATTACAGAACCCCATTGCTTTGTAGTCAAAACAATGTGGAGATAAATGCTCCTATGCAGATCCCCAGTGACAGGCCAGTTGACGTCAACTGGGATAGTCAGCGAGAAAAATGATAAGTCCACTGCCGACCAAATACACGAGGCCAGGTTGCAGTGTGTCGTGGCTTCACCGTCCATGGTGTATAAAAAGGTGCCGTCCTGGCCGGTGATCTGAAACGTTTATGCAGTTAAAAATAAATTTCTTTGGACTAATCACATTTAGCCACCATACATATTTTGATGTTCTGAACAGTGAACTTCCAAATTTGAAATATTGGAAAGCGGTTGTGTACGTAAAATTTAATAAAACCATTTTTGGTTGCTGTGATCTGCTCTAAGCACCTCTTGTTGTTACCGAAATCATTTGAGCACATCTTGTGGGATCTCTGTTTCACTTCTTGTTAAACCATCGCTTTCATGATTTAGATACAGCACACCATGGTATATTTTCTAACCCGTCCCGTTTTTTATTTGAGGTTCGCGAAAAACTTCTAGAAAAGTAAAATAAAATTTGTTCACCCGGGTGTTAAAGTTGCACCACTAGTACTTGTGCTGTTTTGTGCAGTTTTCAAAATTAGGAGAGGGGAAGAATCACCAGCTTTGAACAAAAAATTTGGAGGTCGTAAAAAATTTGTTTCCCATGCCATCTATGTCACTTACTATTTTAGATGCAGTTAATGTACACATACATAGGGCTTCAATACATATTTGTTCTCACTTTAGTTACTCATAATGTGATAAGCTGTAGTTGACGTGCCACATTATTACAAATCTGCAGGCTAATTAAGTCCAGTTCAGTACACAAGTAAAAAAAAAAAAAGTGATATCATATCAAAAGCCAAAACTGGTAAAAAGGACCGCCAAGTTCCGAATGGTTCGGCCTTTCAAAGAAGTGATATCAACACACCAAAACATTCGCAAACTTAATCACACCGAATAATACTTTGGACGTTAAATAAAAACTTGTAGATTGCTACCGAAAGTAGCAATGTTCCAGTTTTCAGTTAATCTTCAAACTATTAGGCGGTGCGATTAACTAGGCGAATGTTTTGGTGTGTTAATATCACTCCTTTGAAGGGCCGAACCATTCGGAACTTGGCAGTCCCTTTTGCCAGTTTTAGTTTTTGATATGATTTTCGATACAGTAAATGTACACACACATAGGACTTCAATAGGTATGTGTCCTCATTTTAGTTACCATAATGCGATAAGAATTACAAAACTTTGTTTGACTTCCTGCAGCTATATTTTCATCCAAATGAAATAATTCAACGACACGAAGCTTACTTGTATGCTGAATACGTGTATAAAGGCTACTTTACTACTATGCGACTAAGAGGAAAAGAGGTAAGTACAATAACAAATTTTCACATTCTACCTGAATTTGGGGTTGTATAATTTAACAAACTTCCTGTTTTCTGTCCTTGCATGGCAATCTATATAGCTAAGATCATATTTTTTGTTTGTTTATGTGTGTGTGGGTGTGTGTCTACAGTGGAAATCTCGATAATTGTTGTGTCTGTTGAAGTCCGCAGACTTGGGCGACTGGGCGGTGGGCGACTGCTAACAGTGGTGTTTAATTTGTAAGGATTTTCAACAATCATTGGCAGATGTAGTGACGTCACAATATTTTCATGCAAACGGTGGTGCTTAATTTTGATAACAGTTTGTAAGGTCCTTCAACAATAATTGGCATATGCAATATCGTTACAACCTGGAAATCACAACAGTGCATTAAAAAACCGGTCATATACGGGAGAGGAGGTGGCGGGGGGGAGGGGGGGGATTGAGGCTTAATGGCGCGTCGACAACTTGGTCATTAGCGCCAACCTCAGTCACAGTGCAGTAGTCCGGGTTGCCACTGCACCACACATTACAGAGATGTTATTCAAACCCCTAATCTAAATCTTGTCATACATCTGTACCTCCTGCAAAAATTGAAAAACACCGGACAGGAGGACAGACTTATCGCCCAACTGACGTGCAATGTCATGCGGAAGATGGAAACGACGACGAACACCATCAAGATGGCGACAATCAACAAGTAAGTGGCGGACCGTAAGTGGCCGTCGACACCAATAACATTCAGGAGGGTCAACCCCCCGCAAAAGGAAACAGTGAGTAAGTCGAGTGTGACCAATGCGCAAACGGGCCAACACCACCTCCTCACGGCGACTGCGGCGACACGCCGACTGCCATTCCTCAACAGTGCCTTTAATAGCTCGTAATTTATTGCGGGGGGAGGGTACCCTACGTATAGGTTATCAGCCACATTTCCGAGGAGTGAGATATAACAATGTCGAGGCCCGTAGGGCCGAGCCATTGTTGTATCTCTCCGAGGAAAGTGGCTGATAACCTATTTATCACCCTATTTCACGATCTCAGTCCGACAACAATAGTGCAGCACGCACACAACAAAGAATGAATCGCAATGACGTTTTCTTGGTCATAAAGGACAAAGATGTCATTGTTGGCAGCATTGTTATTCCTTCCTTAGTGAAAAGTTCTGTGCTCTTGTTTATTGATTGTAACTCGATTCCGAAGTGCCCCATCACCGTTCAAACCGCGGAAACTCAACGACGAACAGCTCCTTCAGCCAACTTGTCTTAAAAATTTTTTTATGAGAAGTTGTCTCAAGGGGGTATTCGGCGTTGAGTTTCTGTGGTATGAACGGTGATGGGGCATTTCGGAATCGAGTAACAATACAGAAATAGAAGCAGAGAACCTTTGTTGGCTAACTTAGTATTCCTTCGTTGTGCGATGAAGGGTGCTTTCGGAATCTGAAACAGTTATGCGGTAAGACAATAAACTTGTAATTATAGGATGGGGAACCAAATGGGCTCGATTAGTAATAAATAAACGTATACTCAATGTGTAATAATTTTGGCTTAGGTTTAATTCAAGTTGAAAAGTTCCACATTTAATAAATCAATTAAAAATAATGAAAACAATGACAGACGTTTGTGTCAGACATTAGGCTTTGTCAAGATTTTTGCGGAGTAGCGGGGGGGGGTGGAATAGGAAAGGCGTAGGAGCAGACAACGGGAGTCAGGTAGGGTGAGAGCTACCCACCAACAAAGTTTGCACTGTTCAAACTGACGAGGAAAACGGAATCTGTTCTAAATTATTTTAATCAAGGTTGTAACGTCGTTTGTAGTTTTAAATCGTAAATAACCTTTACAGTTCAGTGTCATAATATCTTCGTGCCACAAGAAAAATTAATTAAATAACACGAAAGCATTTTTTCTTGAATAACAAAACTATTTCTTTACGGTGCTGTTCGTAGTTTTATATTGACACTGCTACGTTCTTTTTAACATCTGGAGCAAGCATGATGTTCTTTAATTCGCAACAGGCTTGATATCAAGGTATGATATCCAAAAGCAGGCGTGATATCCAGGCGTGATATCCGATATCACTCCTCCTTTTGCATCTCAATCCTAAACCATTGTTGCAATGCCATCGTGTTCTATTGTTAAAGGAGGACTGAGATCGTGAAATTGGGTGATAATCCTTATTGTCAACGTTGTTTTATGGAAAAATGGATAGCACCTTTCTGCTTGCTTGCTACGAATCCCCACACTGGAATTAAATAGCTGTTTTGTGTTGTTCAGCAATAAGTTTCAAAAGAACGGTTGCAGAAATCCAAATTCTACCTGATGACACGCACCAACAACATAACCAACTATACCATGTACACAAGTGCAGCTAAAGAGCAGAGGTTCTGCTTTTTTTTTAAACTTTATGAGTGCAGTTCCACGTGGAACGTATTAAGAGTTCGACTCTTTTTTTAAGGTTTATCAGTGCAGTTCTACGCCGCATAAGGTTTACTGGTGGTGTAATTTTAAAGTTTTATCTTCGCAGTGCTGCACGGAGCGAAGATGATCTGCAGTCTGTATATGAAACTTATTCAGGGTAGTTTTACACTGAATGAAGTCGATCCGTGCTACGTTTTCGAAGCTTTGTCAATGCAGTTCTACACGGAACGTATAATAACTTGTGTTGATATAACTTTAAAAGTATTGTAAAAAATTTGCTTCTCGACTGCTCTAGGGGTGTGGTTGGTTTGAATTTTCCGTCGTAAGTTAAGAGTAGATGATTCATGACATACAGTTTACAGGCAATCAAATTAATTTCAAATTTTTTAAAAATTGTTTTCACCACGGATAATTGCTACTTTGTTCCACTTTGGACCATGCCACAATTATTTTATTTGTTTAAATTACCTTCGACATAGTAAAACATTGTTTGACAGAAATGGCAATGATAAATTGTTTGGGCGAAAAAGTTGTTGGGATTGCCTTGTGTGTGCGTATCACTCCCCCACCCGAACCTTCATCATAATTTTAACTGTTATACGGCATATCAAAATATTTCCGTAGTCCGTGACTTATTTTTGGTTATTCTTTAAATAAAATACTCCTTTAAGTTCAATAAACAATATGTTTTCTGTACATGTTCTCACAGTTCAACTATAAATTTCGACCATGTGGCAGCAACATTGAAGTTACGAACTGTCGGAACAGATGCATTGATAAATTATTACAGGCTACCGCTGGCTGCAAGTAAGGGTTCATTTTCCGTTCATGCACTAACACGAAATTTAATACTGTGGTGATGAAACGAACACTGATTATAATTGATCAATGATGACGGCTGGTTCTTCGTTCTACATAACATACAGTTTTGTTAAATCACCGAAACCCGTTTACGCCTATGATTATGATTAGATGTTTTGAACAGAGCTTGAATTGGTTTTATTGGATTACCACTTTGGTAAAAACTAAAGTAGGCTGGGGTTTGTTATGTGCGAACATGGCATATTTTTCTCCGCGTTATCTTGATTTACTACAATATGATTTACGAAGATTTGGTTTTATGAAACGAGAAGAGAGATATTCCTTGGGTGGTCATCTGTCCAATTTGTGACTTCGTGACCGAGTGGGGGGGGGTGAGGCTTAATAGCGCGTCGACAGCCGGGTCATTAGCGCCAACCGCAGTCACAGCGCAGTAGTCCGGTTATATCACTGCGCTACACATTACAGATAAGTAAGTAAGTAAGTTTATTACAATAAACAATTGCAGTATAACAATACAGTATGTGCCCACATCCCACAAGAGATGATGCCCGCGTGTGGCATGTAGGGTACCATACAAGAAATTATACAACAAAACATTGTATAAAAAGGAAAAGTCGCTGCAAAACTTTAGTTACAACATGTAATTAATAATAGAATTATTTAACTATAAACTTAAAACGAATTATAAATAATGTGAAGGTAATGGATTGACAAGGTAAGACATACTTATTGCGAAAGAAAGTTTAGCTTACAATTTTGAATAACTTTTCTATAGAGTCAGTACCTAAGCCCAGTAGCCATTTATACAAGGATTTTTGAAATGGATAAATCTCAACAATTTCTTTTAAGTTGTTTGGTATACTATTGTATAGCTTGCTGCCAAAGTAATAGCTGCATTTATGTAATCTTTCTTTATTTACTTTTGGCTGGATAACGTAGTTGTTCGATTCACTCCTAGGTTGTTTGATTCAATGTTAAACGTTAATGTAAATGTTAAATGTTAAATGTTAAACAATCCCCAGATCTAGATCTTATCATAGACCTGTATCTCCTGCAAAAATTAAAAAAAAACATTAGACAGGAGGACAGAAGGGTACAATTCAAAACTATTAACAGCTACAGGCAAATTAAAAAAAAAAAACGTGTTTTTTCACTTGTAGAAGGAGAGGATAAAAACACACACTTCTGTTTCGTTTTCCACCCGTTGTGGCTTTATTGTCTGAGAGGGAAACAGATAGTCTTGCTTCCCAACTACAGGCCAGCGTTTGATTCAACATCTCCATAATTCTACCGAAGCAAAGTTTAAAGGGGTTAAGTTCCTGGCCTGCACAATGTTAACGAGGAGCAGGGATAGACAACAAACAATTTCCGCTCGAATTTGTCTTGGCTTGAAGAAACTAGACTCCTTTAGGTATAAATTCATTTAAACGTCGCTGCTTACAAGCTGCCATGTGCTTGGGATTATCGCAACATGAGTTACATTTTTCACGCAAAATTATTAAGTAAAAATATATACTGATAGGGTGAAACTAATTACGAGCACTCGTTCAATAACTGGCTTCATGGGGTTCTACCCCAGAGTGACAGATGGAACGTTGTGTTAGCAACTACACGCACCGTAAGGGTCTACTTTTTGACATTTCTGGTATTATAAGTTAGGGCATGGCCACTAAAGTATCTGGCCCGATCTACAACGAATTAGAGGGGGTACACAAAATGGACACCACAATTGTCTCAATTCTTGAGGTCAGTTCTGGAATTGGCAAATCGCATCGGTGATTTTTGTACGGTGAGTCGCGACATCTAGTAGCGGTTTTCAAAATATAATTTTAATTTTACGTAGATTTGCGTGACATATTTATATTATGTATTAAAATATTTTTAAATAGTTTTTAAGTTATATCACTCAGCCACAGTTAAGCAATTTCTCTGCGCTTGGAAAAAAAGCGACATGTTCGTGTATCCAGAAAGTGTTGCAAGGGAAGGAACGTAGCATTTTTGTACGGATGGTGTCGCCCTCGGTTGACGAAAGAGGCAATCATCGCTTAAGTGGCGTTTTCGGCGGCCATATTTCCCAACCTAGTGGCGTATGCTATTTTTCAATCAAAATCTGGCCAGTACTGTAGATATCCCTGGTTAGGGACACGGATTATGCACTCGTATAAAATTTGAAATTGCAGCCAGCAGCACAAGCGGCAACAATAAAACCTAAGGTTTTGGTATCTATAAATTTTAAAATAACACCTTACGTTATGGTACAGTCGGATTCCACCAAGCTGGTGTCATTAATTCAAAAATGGCTAGTTCTAAAACATAAAATTGTGGTAAAAAGTAGGAATTAATCAGCAATGTTGTAGTTGGAATACATACACATGATAAAAGTGCCTTATACCAGCCCATAGGAAATGCAACTATAGATTGTAGAATTCATTATTTACGACGGTACTTCATGCTGTCGTTTGGTACAAGCACGTATTTGTAACTACCGACGTAAATTAATGAATTCTAGAATCCATAATTACATATCCTAGGCCGATATACATTTGCAGGCATTTTTATTATGCATATCAACTCCTACCACAACATTGCTGAATAATTCCCACTCTTTGCCGCTATTGTATGTTTCAGAACTGGGTATTTTTAAGTTACCGATACCAGCATGGTGGAATCTGACTGCACCGTAATGTAAGGTGGTATTTTTATATTTTTATTGCTTCTTACTCCGAAGATGGTATCGTAATTCAGCACGTTGAGTGGCCAAGTTGGATCGTTGAATGTACCTCCTGGCACCAATTTATTTTTTATCGTAATATGTTGATTATTATATCTGGATGCTCACACATAATATAAAATTGGTGCCCTCTTTCCCTAAAAAAAAAAAATAAAAATATAGTGACGAGTTAACTCGTCATTCGGGCTACAGCGTATTTGTAACAGTAGATCCGCTAGAGCTTCTGAATGCAACTCGTCATGCTATACAGATAAGCTGCATTCAGAAGCTCATCTGTACGGCATGACGAGTTGCATTTACTTGACATCGTAGAAGCTTTCTTAGTATTATTTATCGTTCCCTTAAACATTACTTAGAAGATCATGTGTTTTAAAACTTTGTTAAAAAAATAATTGAAAACAACATTGCCCCAGCGTTGGCTTGCTTGCTCCCCTAGGGTTCCTGTGTTCTCTCATCAGCCATGCAGGTACAAGGAGATGAGCATTGTTGGACTGAGCCTTCGTTTTATTGACGGTGTTTAGTGTGTTTCATTGTTTAGCTGTAAGTTAGCATGCAAGTATAGGGCATAGTGTATGGCGTTAGGGCCGAGTAAACTCTCATAATAAAACTAAACTAAACTAAAACAACATTGTGCTTGATTACATTGTTTACGAGATTAAAGGGGTACACGGTGTCGTCTGCTGAGCAAACGCGTCTGTCACGAAAATCATACTCATCACTATGTGACACATTCTAGCATCTTGTGATAGTATTAAGAGTACAAAAAACGATTTCCCTTCGAATATAAAGCATTCTGAATGGCCCAATACCATTAGATTTGCTGTAGCTATGTCCCGTGATTAGATAACAAGGATTGAATACGCCAGTGCATATGACGAGTTAGACACTGGCTCCTATTTGATATTTTATCATAAGTTACCCTACAGGGAAATTTATGAAACGATGTTCAAGGTACGAGATGATGGAAACGCAAGGAGCACACCCGATGTTGTATCTTTTTTCAGAACATGAATGGTCTCACATTAAGCGACTGCATCATATCATAACATGTTACCGTTAAGGATAACCTTAAGTATCCAAAACGGCGTAAAATATAATAGAAAGTGTAGAAAATTATACTGTTTTAAAAAAAAATCTCTAGGAGAAACTACAGAAATGTAACCTAATAAATGTAAAATCAACAACGGAATTAGGCTTTCATTTTTTTTTTACTCTTAAAAACACTTATTACGTTTGACGTAAAGACATAATTCGTCAAGAAACGTTCAAAGTTTGAAACCCTTCCAGTCGAACTATTTGAGTGGAGAGGAACAATATGCGTACTTTATGTAGGTCATCGCACAAGTGGGAAAATTTATCAGTAAGTCATTAAAACTTCAAAGTATATGAAACCTCACTTTTTTGTTTTTCACATTAATTGCACATTTATTTCACATTTATTTTGTGTTTGCTGGCTTCAGTTCTTGGAGTTTTAGGAGTTTTAGCCCATTTTTTTAAATTATTTTTTTCTCTGTGTCCGGTGAGGTATGTTTTGATGTACTGTAGGCTACTGATGTTTTCTTTTTATCTTTGTAGTGTATGTTGTTGAAATGTAACACGATTTTTAACTAATAGCAAGCGAAACAAAACCAACAAAACATACCAAAAAAAAACATAGCTTAACATTTTCATGTTAAACATTACTCATGTTAACCCAATAGTAGCCTATCCCATAAAGATGGCGCTAATGACCAAGTTGTCGACGCGCCATTAAGCCTCAATTCCC
>JAHWFP010065823.1:0-11623 GCA_023313725.1 Lithobius niger
AACGCTGGAGATTGTAATACGTGTAGTATTAGTGCGACGCTGACGGCTTACACGTATTTATTTTTCTTGGACGTTCCTTTAGAGCATGAAGTGTATTTAAGGCTTACATCCGTAATTTATACGATTCATTTTTTATTTATTTTTTATTTATACTAACAATGAACATCTCATATAAGTTACTTTCCTTTATGGTATTAAAAAAAAGTAAGTTAAAAAAAACCAATTCGAATTGCTGCGAAACATCACTCACCTCGGCCTCACATTCGAGGAGCACAAAGACCTCAGCTATCTCCTAGAAATTATAGTTATGAAATTATAGCTCGTCGCAAAAATTACAGTTTATACCATTTTATTTTCTTTACCAACTACTACGTTCCATTCGCTAAGCCATCGCGATTTAGTAATAAATTAATAATGACAGAGTATGACAGCTGTACCTCCCGAAGCTCAGCAACAGTTTTTATTTTTTTTTCCCGAACACATTTATTCAATGGTAGACAATTTCATTAATCATAATTCGTACTTTCGAATATTACTTCACGCCCTACATCCTCCACTGTGGGACGCCATCGACAGAAGCGCCTTAGCGTGAACGATAAAATACCATGATTAAACGGTACGAAACCGCAATAATGAATGTAAGTGTGAGAAAAAGGATCCATTTAATACCACAGTATAGGCAAAAAAAGGTCGCCGATACCATCTATATTTTTTTTATTTCGCCTCCGTTTTCACTGATGCGATGCACCTCCTTTTGTTATTACCAAAACCTGAAACTGCATTTACTATTTCCCCGATAACGAAAGCGTAAACAGGAACATCAAGCAAGAGTTAAAAGGCGGGGCGAAAGCAGCGAAGAAAAACGAAAATAAGCGAATTTGAAAAATTAAAAAAAAAAAAAAAATTGTAGAGGTGAAGGTGTGCGTACGAGCGTTCTGACCGCGATTCTATACGGTTGCACACTAAAAGGTGGTTGAGGTCTATACCCTACGTTTGCCCTGGTGGCGATGTTAGGAGGTAGGTTCAACTAAAACTAGGGCAAAATCAGGTCACAAGATCCTGATTCGCTAACTTTCTTTGTAACGTAACAAGCGGAGAAAGGCATTCATCGCTCGTTTCACCTTTTTTCTGCGCCTGATTCGCCTAAAGCTAAAAGAGGAGAAATTCACAAATTATTTTTTTTATTCCGTTTTCCCCCCGACTTTTACGGTTGCTTCCTTTTCCAATCACGTTCTCTTTCGCGCCTTTTTGGTCACGTGGTCGTCTGTAAGAAAGTAAGGCATAAAGGCAAGAAGCACATTCACCTAAGAACCATTTCGTTCGAGACGACTCGCAAGAAAAGATAGGAACCGGGTTTTAGGAAGCGCTGAATCTTCGTGTACGGAAGCGTGTTGGGTACACTCTCAGCGACATTTCGGTTTGGTTCGTGGACGTGTACGTTGTACCGGTGCGGCTTCCGTAGGTTTTTTTTCTGGAAAAATCATAGACTTTGCAGCTAGAAAATCCAGTTTTCATTGAAAAGGACTTAAAAATGGAAAGCTTTTCCAGGAAGATGGAATTTTGGCTGGTTTTGTTGGTGGTTGCGATTTTTGCTAGCAGTGTTCATGGTGGACATGTAAGTACTGCATTTGTTTTTTATATTTAAATATATTAATTTTTGTAAAATGTCAGATAGTGCATTTTTTAATATCCGTAACTTAGAAAAATGAGATTTTTGTTTGTGCATTTAACTTTTTTAACATTAAACATTATATTTACAAAAAAAAATATTTTTTTTTTACTCTATAGGAACATTAGCCGTGTTTTTCCACTTTAACTTTTTTGTATTAGTTTCACTACGGAAATTCGAATTAAAAACTAATTTACTAATTGGTCATATAAACCGTAAAGAAAAATTATTTTTTTTAATTTTCCATTGAATTAGCCAACTACGTTTTCCAATGATTTTGGAGGTTAGGGTATATTTAAAAAAGAAAAACAAACGACCAATGCTCAACTGTTTTTAATTTAGAAGCGCGATAGTGCGTCGCCCATTAAGTTTAAGTTATTGGCTTTCAGTGGTGTCCTATTGTTGGCATCAAATGTGCAAATTAAGTCATCACGTATATAAATCAGTGTTTGGGCGAAGGCTTGCGACTATTTCTTTTTCGCCAAATAATAAACCGGCTTTTTCTGGTGTTGAACACTAACTACTGATGCGACAAAAAGCTTTGGAAATTCCGTACATCGACGGAATTTACTGAGAAAACTATAGCAAGTAATGTTTTAGTGACGTTGACAAAAAATTATAATATGGAAAACATGCCTTACATTGTTAACTAATAACTAATTACTGGTTACTTATGACTAGCTAATTTCGCACAGATAAAATAATTTATGCGACCAGTCTGGTAAAAATTTGGCATTTTGTCTAACTCCAGTGGTGCCGTTTATGGTTTGACTAATAGAGGTGTTAACAGTAATTACAAACAAACAAAATTATACTGCAATTTTATGAACGTTGGGAAAACTTGTCTGTAATCTAAACAGTTCCCTTCCCCCCATTGATATTCGTGTACCTTCACAGCTGTGAGTTCCATGAGGATACGAGCTTTAATGTTTTATTCTGTCTTGTTCAGTTAATTGAGTAATAGGGCGTATGGTTTCTAGGCCGTATAGGCTGTTTTAGAACCAATAATAAACAATAAACAAACGTTGTCGATACCATTGATGTGCCACTTATCATTTGTGTGTGCGGTTGTGTTATAAGTGTAACGAATCGAGCGGTCATAAGAAATACGTAAAAATACATGGCGAACTTGTAGTCCGTGGCTAACTTGATATCACCCCAAAACCCCACAAGGGCAAAGGGACCCACCAAATTTTCATCGTAGAAAGCAGTGATATCGGAACCAAAATGGCTGCCACCAAGTTACTCGTATCTTCCTTGCTAACGCTTAACTGAGGGGTCGTCAGTTAAGCTACAGCTTACATGTGTGAAACAGTTAAAATTATAACTATTATTTTTATGATATTGAAGTCCGTAACCTTGACATCAAGCTGCTCTCCCCCCTAGATCTCTCAGTAGACGAATTGATTTTCCCTTATTTGGATTCGTCAATAGAGAACACTCTATGGATGAGAGCAAAGGCGCTAAGATTCTAGCAATTAAAGGGATATATCTCCCAGAGCCATATTTCTCGATCCACCACATCAAGTACGACCCCAAAGGTCTATTTCCTTACCGTTAGTCAATCCCTTGGTAAAACAATCCGTTTTAAAATGTGGCGTCTAGGAGATTTTCTGTTGAATAATTGTTAACTTTATTTACTGTATCCTACACGTATATGATATGCTTTGCACGCTCACAATAATCATGACGTTTTATCTCTGTGTGCGCATATACTAATTTTCTAATAATTACCATGAAATCTAAAATCTAAAAGACTAATGCGGTAAAAATTAAAATTAATTATTCCAATAGATCGCCGAAGCAAAATTATAAGACACAGCCGAGAAAATTATAAATTGTGATAAAAAATAAGAGAATCGTTCTGGTCTGTGACGGCACAATCTTTAACTTGATGCTGTCAGAGACGTCAGGAAGGATAACAGTTGGAGGGGTGTACACCAGACATGTACCGACATAATTTTCCATCTAGCCAAAAAATAATGTAATTTGTCCGACTGACCAAAAATTATGTAATTTTGCCGACTGATTTGCTAACTGGCGAAAAAAAAATTTTTTGGTGGGGGGGGGGGGGGGGCACCCCTCCGTAAAAACGTCCCTGGGTGCTGTTTCGTGTACTATTCCCAAAGCCAACCGAGACAGCAGCTACCGACCCCAGCCGACCTTGGCTCTAGTAAATGCGCGGATGGCGATCTGCGCGTAGCTGTCATAAGGCAGGCTGGGTGTCCCTTTAATAGAAACTAAGTCCCTTTCATAAAACGGAAAAAGGAAATATTTGGAAAAATGTTTTTAAACCTAAAAGCCAGAATTTGGACAACAGCAAACCCAGATGCTTCTCATTTGACTTGCCAGAGGAAGCGGATGGGTTTCCAATTAGTAATAATTCTTGGCTTTGAGCTTGGGTTTATAAGTATTCTTTTCTGAAACATCTTCACTTTCTGTTTTATGAAGTTTTTTTTTTTTTTATTTCCGTTAATTGCTAGGATTTTTGTTAATTTCTGGCAACGAGAATGATGCAGTGTGGTTTTTTTTAGTGTTTTTTTTAATTATTTTTATGACTTTTAAGGCCGATTAGATTTTATCAGCTCATAACAAAATGCTGTAATTTTTGCAAGTCGCGAATGGACAACTAGCGCCGAAATTATCAACAAGCGCCGATATTTATTCATTATTCCGGCGCTTATTGCCCATCATCAACTAGCCGCAGTTGTCAATTAACGTGAAATTTAGTCAATTTGTATGCGTAAATTTTTAAATATATTCTTCAAAAGGACAAATATGCGATCCAAGAAATGAAACTGAGTAGCCTATAACATCAGAAATTTTACAATTAGTTAAAGTTAAAATGTATTTAAGTTTACATGAAATTCAGATATAAAAAAAAATACTTTAAACGTACTTACAAATCAATTGCTGATCACGGAAAAATTATTATACTTGTGTAAAAAAAAAAGAAAGTTTCTCGAAAATTCAGATCAAACGCTATTTTATTATACTGTTTTGTTTGTGGCTATCTCACTAACCAGCAGATACGCAGGAAAGGTGTGGCCCAGTGGGAACACCCCCTCCCCCCCAAAAAAAAAAATAAGTAAATAAATAATTAAATAAATAAATAAAAATCACGCGCTTTTTCAAACGTGCGATAACGCTCCTCGAGAATATGTGAAAAGGTCCTCCTCTTCAGAAGCTAACAGCGCTCCCCGAGAACACCCTACCTCGCTTTGTTCGGCCCCTCCGAAAATCTGTCCCTGCTAATCGTAGCTGATAATCAGCCTGCACTGCTAATCCGTCACAGAGTCAATGATCTCGTAAAAATGTTCAAAACTCTGGTATAAGATCACATTATTTTTTAATAGTCACGTTTTTCTAATTTAAAAGTGAAACTTCTCAATTACCGAAAAAAAAAAAACAGTTTAACCACATCACCCTACACCACTTAAGCCAAACACAAAAGGAAAAAAAAATTAAGTAATTTCAATCATCTGCCTAAAATAAAGTCGCCCCACTTTGGCAATTCCGTTTCGCCTTTTTCTCTATCTGGTAATGAGAATTCGGCCAAGTAAAAACAATACCCGTCTAATGACAACTACCAGTGACAATACAAAAGAAGATTTGAAAAAAGAAAATAAGTATTGTTATGCTTAATTGGGCGTGGGGAAAATAAAAGGTCAATGTCTCATTTGAAAAACCAGAAACGTTCACGTATAAGCGAGAACGGTTGCATTAAATGAGCATGAATAATGAATAAAATGCCTCGTTAATCTTGACAATAAGTTTTATTGTCTCTCCCGCCTCATTAACAATGACCTAATAACTTTGACCTACTATTTACGATTGGTTTGAGAAATGAAAGACAAAACGAAAATGAAACTAATCGCTTAGGATGGCATTGTGGTTACAGGGTTGCCACCAATCTGGAGAAGCTGAAACACTCAGGGAATTTAAACTACGTTTGAGACTCGGAGAAAACCCCAGTCTAATTCAAAGTCTACAATAAATTATTTAAAGTCTACTGTAAATTAGACGGCTTTGTAAGCGCGCAAAGGATCATATAATCACAGGATGCAGTAAATATAGTTCCCAATATTCGGCTAAACTTAACTGTGACAACACAGTATATAACTGTAAAATGTTTGTTTCGTAATACCAGGAGGAAATGAATAAAAACATACGTAGTATACCAGGAGTAGCAAGCATATAAACTAAAATCAAGCATGTACAACCTAAATTCTAAAGTATATATATTAAAATCATCGACACAATTGACAAGAAAATCTGATATTTTCACTTAAGCTGGGGGTTTACGTGTTGAGGTGAAGCCCCATTGAGATTCGGCAAATGCCGGATTCTATGGTATAAGTTAGGAGTTCTCGACTCCCCGCAAATTACGTATGCTTTTTTTCATTTCCTCCTGGTAATACTTAACAGGACGGAAAGCCAAATGGGCTCGAGCAGTGTTAAATAAAATAAGGATGCAAAACTGTTTACGTTGCCTTTTGGACTTAAATGTCAGACTGCCTGGTCAGGGAATTGAACTCCCGAACTTTCACACCAAAGGTTTGAAGTCTTACCGCTAAGCCATATACTGACTCGGGTTAAAAGAAAACGAATAGGCAGCATTTAACACGCACGTACATTATTCATAGGTGCTATAGACGTTTCATTTTAGGCCGTTTTAGTGTGGATCAGTTGTAGAACTTTGGCCTTTGGTTTCAAACATCGTGAGCTCAATTCCCCGCTCAGGCAGTCTGACATTTAAGTCCAAAAGGCAACGTAAATAGGTTTGCATCCGTATTTATTTAGCGATACTTACTCAGCAGAAAACAAAAAAAAAACCTCTTTGACAATACGGGCGCGGCGAAACATTTATAACATTACCCGTATACATGAAGTCCGACTTTTCGTCCTTTTGAGTAAATTTTCATAACTCGAGAATCCTTCGTGATAGAAACATGCAGTTTGCAGCGGTTTTTTGTAGCAACTTTTGAAGCGGCTTGCTGTCAAAAATAATGTAAGTTATTAACTCTACCCATCATAATGTTAATAAGGTGACTCATTAACTAATCATCATAACGTGAATAATGTGAATCATTAACTAATCAGCATAATAATGTCGAACATTTGAATCATTAACTTAGTCAACTTGTTAATGTTAAAAGTTTTCCGTGATTCGTGCCAAACATTTACAGAATGTTTCGCATTAAATTTTTTCTTAAATATTCACAACATTCACAATTGTACCTTTAACACAGCTTACTATAAATTGATTAAATTCCATCTCGAACTGGTTAGCAAACTCATCAATCACTCAATCGAGGGATTAAAGCCCTTTAATCTAACTCGTCATCATTGTAAAATAAAAGTTGAATGGCATTTAACCGAGCTAAAACCTTGAGGCTGTAATTAGTCCATCGCCTTGATGAATCAATTTGACTAAAGGAAGCTACTCGTTCCCATGGAAATGCATCGTTAGCTAAGATGCGTCCAATTCCCGCCTCTTTTCCCCGCCTCAAAAATAGAAAGTTTTTTTCCGTAACAAAATCGTTTAATGACATGGTTTCTGGAAGGCAAATGAACGAGATTTTATTATACGGGTAATGATGTTGCTAATTTACTTGAATCTCTTTTAGAACGCTAAAAACATGTTAGAAATGTTTCTAAGATTACAAATTCCAACTTGGAGAAGCCTACGGGAAAAAAGGAAAGATGCCAGATGAAATTAATAAAAAAAATTAGACGTTGTAAACGAAGTAAAAATAAATATACATCACTAGAAAATTAGTGGACGTAATTTCTTCATGACCTGTTGACCTAGTTTATTTTTTCTATATTAATTATTCTATTACTTTCATTAAATTGCATGTTATTGTATTATATTATGTGTTAACACAATAACTAGACTATTGCTCGCTAACGCTCACTCAATCAGCGTGGTTTTGCCAGGTGTATAGTCAGTAACCAGTGAAATTCGTGTTATGAAAAAATCGAAACTGGTAAAAGGGTGGCCAAGTTGAGAATAGTTCGCATTTCAAAGTAGTGATATCAACCCTCCAAAACATTCACCAAGTTAATCTCACCACCTTCAGACGTTAAAGGAACACGTAACCTTTGCTACGAAACGGACCAATGCTGCTTTTGGTTGACCATTGCTAAAGTTTTTCGTTTAACCTTTGAACAAATAACCGGTAGAATTAACTTGGTGAATGTTTTGGTCTGTTGATATCACTTCTTTCAGAGGCCGAACCATTCTTAACGCGGCCACATTTTCACCAGTTTTGGTTTTTTTTTTTAATATGATAATATGAAATACGGAAAAACATTAAGCTAGCCACCTAAATTTAATAAACTCATAAAAGAAAGAAACGGAATATTGAATATAGGCCTACTGTAAATATCAGTATATATAACGAAGAAACACAATCAAACTCATAATACGTTTCAAAAACTGTATATTTGTTACTATTATTTCATGACTGTTATGATCTTTTGTATGTTTTTAATTATTTCCTGGTGATAGAGCACATGTTTGTAATTAAAAGCTTGCGTCGAAAATTCAAGATTTTCATCCAAGCCTTCGCAGACGCAATAAAGTTCGGTTACCGGGTAACATGGTTAAATTAAATTAAAGAAATGCCGGAAGAAAAAAAGCTTAGCAACAGACTCATAACAAAACATGCAACAAACACACTTTAACATAAAATCGTATTATATTCTCTTCCATCTTCTGGTTGAAAGCGCTGTCACAACTCTTTCTGAGAAAGCATTCTAAGAATTAATGGCTCTCAGAGCAACTCGGGGGGTTGTCAACTTCATGGTCATTCCTCTGGTTAGGCTGACCCAGTAGATCGTTGAAAAATACTGGTAGACAGGCAAACATCACTTTGCCGGACAGATTTGACGAGTTGACTACCTAAGTAACCTGTTAATCGCCTATCAACAAGGGTTCCCTGGAGGAGATTTTTTCATCGTTCTTCATAAGGTATAAACGCTTGAGCGAAGTAAAGTGCCTGGAGACGGCTCTTTGAACGCGTTCCAACCTATTAATGCCCCCAACGTAATGGGGTGACCAGGCGTGTGCAGAGTATTCTAGTTTTGGTAGGATAAACGCAACGTATCCTCTTCCGGTGTTCACTAATACGCACGATTTGAACACAGACTTTGGAATTAAAAACGAACGTTTAACAAGCACCGTCCACAACTTGTTGCGGGACATCAACGCGTTGTCATAGTAACAACCGATTCCTTCTCTTTTACTTTGTTTTCTTGCATAATGTGGAAAATTTATTACCAGATGTCTAAACAAGAGCAAGAAAAAACGACGTTTCTTCGAAAGAAACCATTTATAAGTTGATTATTATTCACCAGAAAACCTGTCAAACCCCCACCAGGGACGTTGTCCACTTGGATACTCCCCCCCCCCCCCCCCCCCATTCCATCCATCCCCCAAAACATTCCCCCTTCTCGGGACGTCTTGCTCTCAAGTACCAAAGGCGATTAAATAACTGAAAGATAACGGCGATTAGATAACCCTTTTATGTTACGTAACCTGCATGTGGGAATGACCGTTGCCAACAATTTGTCCAAAAATCTAAACATTAGAAATTAGCTGTCAAAGCAAAGAAAATTAGTATGGCTTTGTGTTCGTTTGTTAGCCCATCATCATAAAAAGACGGGGCAGAGCATGGGGAAAGAGGGGGGGGGGGGGATATACAACTTTCTAAGAAGCCAAAAGTGATTTAGTTCACGAAATTCTGGGGCCTAATGGACACCCTCCCCACCCCCGCCCATGAGCATTCTTGCGTTTTCTACTATTTTGAAAAACCACAAAGTTTTTTTAATGAAAATAAATTATCAATAACTTTAATTCGGTAAAAAAAACAACAAAAAAACACGAACAAAACACGAAACACAATTTTTTTTTGCCCCAATTGTCGTAATTTACCTCAAAAGCAATCTGTGAACCCTGCAACTTCCAACTGCCCTACAGGATATTGCAATTAAAAGTCGCACATATCGCCCCACCAATTTCCGAAAACACAGTTTTGAAATAAGTTCAACTCACCCTAGTCCATCGACCTGTCCGTATTTGTTTATTTACTCAAAAACTTCCTAAAAGGCAATCGACATTATAATGTCCCGATCCGCCGACAGACGGCGTTGACCTCTAATGGCGCTCGAAGCATTTTGCTCTTTTTCCGGTTCCGCTTGCGTGTTATCGTATAGCCTTAACCTTGTGCGTCATTCTTCCGTAAACGGTGACGTCACTCGGAGACTACACTGAGCCACCACGCCCCTTTTCGGGAGAAAACGAGGCCACCAATGATGCGAGGAAAAATGGCGGCTGTCGACGCCAACGCTTCCTTGGGGTTATGAACTTGGTTTGGAATGAGACGCGAGAAGTTCGTCCAACTCTTAACTTTTATGACACTACGACTTTTCGTGTTATGTCTAATGGCCCGTGCCCTTAGGAAATATTCCTAACCATAAAAAAAAAAAACGAGAGCGAAGTTTTCCACAACAAAAACAAGAAAAAGCACTTTCGTCGACGTTGGTAATTAAATAATAAAAAAAAATTCAAATGTGCACAAGGAATTTAACTCAAACGCCTAATCAGAATAATTTTTGTTTTCATAAAAAAAAAGTCACGATATTAAACAGGTAACTGCAAAGCTGCGGCAAAACATCTAAAATAATTTTTACGTCTAAAAAATAATATACATTGAAATGAGAAAGCCAAAACGCCTAAGAGTTAGTCAAACAGTTATAATTCGGTGATGAACGTATCGTGCAGCATCTTCCTCTGATCTCACAATTAAAACATGGGATGTTTACCTTGTCATACACTTAACAGTTCGTAATTTACAAATATCGACTAAATTGTGCGCGGCCTATCTTGAGTTCGCCGCAGAACGAACACAGACAATCGATTGTACGTTTTTGGCAGCAGAGTGCCTTGTTGATATCCAAGATGGTTACAAACACAATGGCGGCCGTCGATTAAAGCCGCCCTCTACCCGTCCAGGAAGACGTAACCGCTCATAAAATACTTCCACGACTCAAGATACGCCGGCCGCGCACACAATATACACGAATTTTAACATATATACAAGAAATGTCCGATAACGGTGTTTGTTTGGTAACAGTCCTGATGAAGGACTTGAAACATTGCATTTAAGTTATATTATTTATGAATTTCGTGGATTCATTTTCATTGATATTAATTTTCTACGTCAAATTAGGTACCTCGAAAATAAGCAAAAACTGAAACATGTCCAAAGAAAACACACAGTACAGCATAGCGACACGTACATTTCGTTCGAGTTATGCGACTTGGATTCGACCCAGTCCTTATCCAGATCACTGATTCGACAGTTGGAATCGGATTTTTTTTTTAAAAACATACTGCAGCAGTTTTAAAGAAAAAAAGTCGCCCAACTGTGCGCCAACATTTAAACACTCGAAACGCAACGTTTCGAAAGCAAATTACCACACCGTTTTTACGTACTAAATTTCAGCAGAACGTTAATAAATAAAAAAATAAAAATAATATAAGCATCGTGCACCAAACACCATTACCCAACAGAAAATTCTCTGTTTTGGCATAACGAATTGTGGATAGAACCACAGGAACAAATGAATGATGGGATACGTCGGGGACGAACTGGTGGGGAGCAAAGTGCAGAAGTTTCTTCGAATCATAGTGAAATGCCGTACGTTTCTTTTCCATCGAGCCGTTTAGCGAAACACAAAGGTAAAAATCATTAAAACAAGCAAAAACCATTAAAACAAGGGTTTTTTCGGAGAACGTAATACCAGGAGGAAATGAAAAAAAGCGTACGTAGTCAGAGCCCCCTAAGAGCCCTGACGTAGTCCGGCGTATGCTTTATTCATTTCCTCCTGGTAATAATGATTCGATTTGTCGGAAAACAGTACCTCCCCTCTTTTGCCCTTTTT
>JAHWFP010065827.1:0-22190 GCA_023313725.1 Lithobius niger
GAGGACACATTTGTATTCTGGAGTTAGTTTGTGAGTTCTGGATCACTACCATTCTGTCCATGGTTGTGGTCGAGAGTTGGTTTGTGCAACTAGTTCATAGCAAAAGGCATTCCTGCTTTTTCCTGTATTTGTTTTCTGTTGTAAAGCTTTGCATTGATCGACCCAGTGACTGAATACGAAAATGTAAAATGGAATTCTTGAAAAAACTCACAAATACTTACACTCTCTTTAAGGGCATCTTTCACCTTAACGGAAAGATTGCTTGGTTTCCATATTAAAGAGACCATCACCTCTTGAAAGTTTTTAGTCAGCAAACTTGAGAGATGTTGACGCTTTTCAGACGTGATGCAAACTGGTTTCAATTTTCCTTCCTCAATTTCTTCGTACTTGTAAAACCACACACTATCCATTGGATCCTTATCTCCCATACCAATACTAAATTTGTGAACCTTGAAAGAGACAAAAGGAACACTGTTTACTCCTTCAGTGCCGGAGCACACCTTCCATTGGAATCTTATCTCTCATACCAATACTAAATTATGGGTGAAGTTCACCGTTGCATTAACGGGGGAAAAACATGTTCTTAACCCCTTCAAGCCCAGAACACACTTTCCATTAGATCCTTACCTCTCACACCAACACAAAAGAGTTGAACATAAATCGAAAAAACACACTAAACCCTTTAGTGCTCGAACAGACATTCTATTCAATGCATGTCACCCGCACTAATGCTATAGGGGTGAACCTTAAAGAAGAAGAAAACGTACTATTAACCCCTTCATTGTCAGAACACACTTTCCATTGGTCCCTTAACTTCCATATTGGTATTAAAGGGTGAATATTAAAGGGAAAAAACACTGTAATCCCTTCAATGCCATAACGTCCCTAAAGACATTGTTTGTAATAATACATGTGTAGAAAAGATCGGCAGCGAGACATGATCTCAAACACTCTGGACTCGGAGAACTAGGCCCTTACTACTCAGCTGTCCCTTTCTCCCTTATATTGGGCTCCCATGAAACTAATTTTCTCTGTGAATTTCCAGGGATACTTCATGAGATTGCTGCTCATCCTCGGGCAATTTTTTTTAATGTTTTTGCTTGGGCGTATGTCTCAGTCACTGAAGGCGTTAACAAATTGTTTACAATAAAGCAACGTCGATACAACATTGTTTCTTATCTTCATTAAATGTACATGAAAATCAACTTTAATTTTAGGCCAACTGAAGAAAACGATCTTTACGCGCTTGGCTTTCTGAGCAAAGTTAAAAAGCGAAAAGAAAACAAATTGCATAAAATTTCAAAACTCAACGATGAAGTATAAAATGTTCTACTACAGCAATGCACAGAGTGAGTAAAATCTGGTCTCGAGTCAAATAATAGTGGATATATCAGAGACTACTATATATATATATATATATCAGTCTCTTTCCAATGATCTGTTTTCATAGGTAATAATAGTGGATATATCATAGACATATATATATATCAGTCTTTTTCCAATGATCTGTTTTCATAGGTGTAATGTTTTTTTGCTGGTTAGCACCTTTGTGATCTGCTGTACCTTGTGATAGTTCAGCAGTAGAATATGGATCACATTGAATGCTGAGTTCAAGGCCATTGCAAATGTCTTCAATGGCATCGTCTAAACTGACTTTCATTACAAATAATTTTTTTAAGTAAAGGAGTAAGGACAATTTGTTGTAACTGTTTTGCCAAATTCGTTAAAGAGTTGAGAAATTTCCTTCCTTCCTTCAATACCAAGTATAAAAAAATTACATCCTTTTCGACTATGCAATACTATTCTGCAAGACATTAGATATCCTTCAAAAGTGATTCCATAGAGTATAGATATAGAAGAAACAACTTTTTAATTCCTCTGTAAATTAGTTTAACCACAACTAGTTTGAAAATAGTGTTTTAGGTTTTTACACGTTTTTAATTCCTCTGCAATACACTGCTGAAAAGAAAGAACCGCGATTTAACGACCGACAAGTATAATTGTCATATACGATATAACTCCCCAAAAGTGTTGTATTTTGCGATATCACTAAACTGAATAATACAACAATAAGCAGTGTCGCAACAGTATAACTCACAGAGAATATAAAAAATTCTTGCGTGATTTGAATAGCTGTCATGATTCGAAAATTTATTAAGTTCTGTTTTGGACAATTTACGACCGACTTGCTTTTCACAAGCCTGCGCTGTTTGTGTTAAATGCAACATTTCCACGTTAGTAGTCTCGGTAGAGCATAGATGTAGAAAAAACAACTTTTTAATTCCTCTGTAAATTAGTTTAACCACAACTAGCTTGAAAATAGTGTTTTAGGTTTTTACAAGTTTTTAATTCCTCTGCAAATTGGTATAACCGCAACTAGTTTGAAAATAGTTTTATAGAAGAAAAAAACTTTTTTAATTCCTCTGTAAATAGGTTTAACCACAACTATAGTTTGAAAATACCGTTACATAGTAAACAGAACTTTTTAACTCCTCTGTAAAGTGGTTTAACTGCAACTTATTTGAAAATATGGTTATGAAATAAATAAATTTTAGTTCCTCTGTAAACTGGGTTAAGTGCAACTAGCCTGAAAGTAGTGTAATGGAACAACCAACTTTTAATCCTCCGTAAATTGGTTTAATCGCAACTAGTTTGAAAATAGTGCTTTAGAAGAAACAACTTTTTAACTCTCTCTATAAATTGTTTTAACCACATCTAGGTTTTAAATAGTGTCAGAGAAGAAATAACTTTTAATTCTTCTGTGTATTGGTTTAACTGCAACTAGTTTGAAAATAGTGTTATAGAAAAGAGAACTTCCTCAGTAAATTGGTTTAACCACAATAGTTTGAAAATAGTGTTAAGGAAGACAACATTTTTAGTTCCTCTTTAAATTGTTTTAACTGTAACTGGATTGAAAATAGTATTATACAAAAAGAACTTTTAATTCCTCTGCAAAGAGGTTTAACCACTACTAGGTTGAAAGCAGTGCTGTATTGAAGAAAGAACTTTTAATTCCTCTGTTTGGTTTAAGTTCAACTGGATCGAAAATAGTGTTACAGAAGAAAGAACTCTTAATTCCTGTGTTAATTGGTTTAACCGCAACTAGTTTGGAAAGTGTTTTAGAAGAAAAAACTTTTTTATTTCTCTTTAAGTAGGTTTAACTTCAAAATTAATTTTGAAAATAGAGTTATAGAAGAAAGAACTTTAAATTTCATAAATTGGCTTAACTGCAACTAATTTGAAAATAGCGTATTAGAAGAAACAACTTTTTAATTTTCCTGGATATCGGTTCAACCGTTGTTTGTTTGAAAAAGCGTTTTATACAAGAAAAACTTTTTAATTCTTCTTGAATTTGGTTTAAGTGCAAAATTAGTTTGAAAATAATTCTGTAGAAGAACAAACTTTTCAATTTCTGTCAATTTGTTCGACTCCAATTAGCTTGAAAACAGTGGTATAGAAGAAAGAACTTTTAATAACTATAATGGCAACTAGTTTGAGAATAGTGTTAAAGAAAATAAGAAATTTTTAATTCCTTTATAAATTGGCTTAATGGTAACTAGTTTGAGAAGTGTATAGAAGAAAGAACTTTTAATTCCTCTGGAAATCGGTTTAACTGCCCAACTAGTTTTAAAAAAAGTGTTGTAGAAAAAAACGTTTTAATTCTGTACGCCTCAATTAGTTATCTGATTTCAATTAAAAATTGGAGAACACTTGAAATTGTCTTTCAATGGACGACCATTAAGTGAGGGACATTGCTTGTAGGTTTGAAAGACAATTGTTTCTATTAAGGCCTTCTGAATGGTGTAATGTGCGTATATTTAGTTACTATTTATTCCCTTATAACTTCCCTATTACAATTTTATTCAAGAATTGGTTTAAAGTTTTTCTTAATTGCTTACTTGTGAAAACCTTATAAATTTTAGCAGTTGTTCATCAGATTACAATCTCTAATATTTTGTATGGTGACACGGAGTGCAAAGGTTATGCTCATCCTGTGCAACTGTTGGACATCAACGATCTCTGAATCCTGCATATTTTGTCACAGAATAAGTCATAAACACACAACAAAAACAAAATAACTGGCAGCTCACTGCGACGCTTATAAGATTCAAGGACTCACATCTATATCGAAACTTTCACTGCTGAATCCATTCAAACATGATTCTCCTTCAAGGTCTATTAGTCCCTTAATGTCTAACAGAATACCCTCTTGTATCTTCGCTATGTCTTCATCTTCTAGCTTAAACTATGCAAGAAATACAAGTAAAGTTTATTAGTGCCAGAACTATTGGTGTATATCCCATAGACAGCTTAAGAGCGAACAATAAATTCAGTAATTATTTCGCTGTTAAAAACTTCCGTAAAATCAAGGTGCAAACACCTGATACTCAGTTCCTAGTTCTTTTAACGTTTAAAAGTATAAGCACAGTTCCTAAATAGAAAATGATATGATTAAGCAGTACTGGGTTTGTGCCCTAAGGTATCGTATGTCCTCTATCATATGTACAGGACTTACATCTGAAAGCCACGTTCAAATTCCTAATCATTACGCTGTATGATGCATCCACAGCATTATGGTACAAGCGTGGCGTGGAACCAATTTTAGACGGTCTTTGGATCACAATTTCACGGAAATTTTGAACCGTGAAAAGTTTACCAGGTTGAGTATCGTATACCCTCAAATGCTGGAAAACTATTTTGACCAACTGAGACCGAGAAGTAATTTTTTTAAGCTACCAGACACATGAATTGATCTCATGTCTTCTTGAAATCCAAGGCACTGATCTCTCAGCTGTGCATTGCTCGTTCTGGAGAAACCTCACGAATCTCGCTTGTCATTGCTGTGTGGATACTCCTTGTTCCTTACGCAATTTTTTGTATGAGTTTGCTCAGTTTCATGTTTTCCCTATCAGACACCATTCTTCGTCACTGTCTGAATGTTTACAAGTCACTCTTTGTCACTGGTTAAATTAAAGGAATACGAGGATGCAACTTTGGTTACGGATTCGTCCATTGAAGTTGGCTGACAATTGCATTTGCTCAATAATAATGTAATTCTCCATTACGTTTATTTAATAAATAGTCATTGTGGGTGAGCAGTTGCCAGCATTGTTGCCCTATGAAGTTAATCTGAATAGTCGCTGGAAAGGGGACCCTGCCAAAACCCTCCCAGTTGCTACCGGAGAAGGTGAGAGGCTACAAGGTAGGCGATAAGACCAATTCTCACATATTTTTCATACGATCTCTCTTCCCACTCCCCCACTCGATGATCGGATGTTTACCGGTTCAATTTTCGGGTTTGCCTAACCTCATAATATAATTCTTGCTATTTCTAAATGACTAGTAAGCATTCAAGTTAATCTATTTCTTCTATATGCGAGCGTTAACTTTTTTCTACTGGAAAGCACGGAACTGGATGAAAACTGCTGTTAACTGTAACTTACGTCTTTTGATTTTCCAACTTCGTGAACTTGGTTGTATAAGTCTCTCTGTTGAATTCTATCTATTAATTTACGGGCTGGATGTTTCGAATCCAACTCGAGAATACGATGGAAAACAGAATCGACAATGTTAATGTATACTTTCGGATCATCCACAGTGTTTGAAAGTTTTTTTTTCTCGCTGGAAATAGAAATCATCACCATTATATGTTTATGTTGAATTCTAAATCAAAAGTTTACAAATGTGGCTACACTTACCCAGCGATGATAAAGGGATCATCATCAACCTCTATAAATGCATCAATCAGCCTAGACAGAAAACGAAAGTACAACTTAGTTTTTATTATCAATATAAACAAAACGAAGCATGTGTTCCCGGGTCAAAGGAGCCAATTAGTAGTAACTAGTGGAGTCGCTCGCTTCGCTCGCTCATTCCGCGTCGTCTCGCTGCTGGCCGTTGCGTTCCGGGCGCAGCTATTAACTATTAGCGCCTTGGCTGCTATTCTTTTAATTTGCCGTTCCGTCGGTAGATGGCAGAGATGGCATCGTATGTCATGCTTGCTGATGCGCTGCAGATGCAGATGACTGCGTTGTGGATTTTGTTTAATTATATATATAGACAGCCTGTCGTAGTACCAGCCGTGCAAGAGGAGACACGTGTATATGCAGTTATGACAGTTTTGACACGGGGAAGAGAGTCACCCATTTTATTACATCACGTAACGTTTGCGTGTTATTTTTTTTTAATTGCGTAAAATATTGTTCCACAATAAAAGGCCCTGAACCCAACTTTTCCGTGCTTAATATCTGAAGCATTTGAGAAAAATTAACAATTTTTCTGAATTATTTCCTTTTTTGTGATATCATCCACAGTGTAATTTTTAGTTGGAGGTTGCACACATTTTTATGCAGTCACAGGGACGATGGGGTGGGGGGGGGGGATTAAACTGGGGTTTGGGTTGTCGTGGACCGAAAATGCCTGATTCAACATAAACATTAGTTTTTTTGTATTAAATGCAATTAACATAGTACATGCGTCAATACCTGATAAGTCCAAATTAAAATGGAGAATTCAATGAAATTATTGTGAGAAAAATATAAATATTGCTAAGAAGTTTGAAATATGCATACATTTTTTCCACTAGTCTAGTAACCCGGTGTCTGTAGGCTTTATGATGTAAGTTCCATCTTGCTAGAAACATGTAGTATATATTGGTTTCCTCCTATAAAAAATACAAATAATACATAACATAAATAACTATTAGAAGAAAGTAACTAAACAGGGTTTTAGAAATATTTCTCATTGTTCACTTATTTTACTGTTCAGACACAATCAGACTTGTTGGTGACGGACCATTGTTAATTTTGTATCACATTTTTCTGCAATCTCAGCTACGAACGTACTGAAGACAGGATTTGACAGGACTCGTTTCTTCACAGGTGACTCATTAAAGACAATGATCATAATTCTACAGGTCAAAGTACTGGAAAAAAATTGTTAAGACATCTTTGTACTGGCAATTTACAGTTGTATTATTCGCAGTTCATGACTTCGTCATCCATTAAACGCCATGAAGATTCGTAAGGTTGGCGACGTGGCACACAGGCTTTTAGATTTTGTTTAATGTGTCAAATTTTTTAGTTGTATATTTATTTCGGAGTAATTTCCGTGATTAGTGATTGTAAGGATTAATGGTATCGAGCTAATGACGTCAGATTAATTTTGATGTTTGAAAGTCAATACCCCTAAAACCACTTGCCCAATTTCTTGATTTTTCAAACTGAATTTTACAAATTAAGAGTAGAATACACGTGCAATATTTCGAGTGAATCTGACAGCAAGTTCAAAAGTCATTGTGGAGACACAGCTGATGACAGACTGATGGACAGTAAACACACGAAAGGTGTGCTCAAGCGCCAGTCGATAGTGTATAGTGAAACCGTGAAAGGAAGGAAAACAGAAAGAAAGAAAGAAAGAAAAAATACAGCCTTTCACTTTGCATAATGTATTGCAATGTAAAAGGCCACATGAATGCCAATGTATGGCAATGTGAAAGATACACGTATGTGCAGATAGATATAGAAATATAGGGATATAAAGACCGAGTTGGAGAGAGTAGAGCTAGAAAGATAATGAGAGAGATACACATAGAGAGAAAGCTACCTTGATACGATAGGGCGAGCTTGTTTATTTTTTCATGGCATCACTGAATAACCATGTTAATTTTTGATACTGTAGCAAAGAAAGGGGGGGGGGGGGGGGCGATCGTCTTAATCTCTTGCACGGTATCAATGTAAAAGGCCGAGTGAAGGGTACTGTCGCTTAGTAACAATTAATAACAATTAGTTCCAATTAATTACTGAAAACTAGATATTACATGTATTGTTGACGGGTTAATCAGGAAGTGGATCAGGAAGTGGTACAGGAAGTGTGTACTGCTGTATAATTTTGTAGGGTTGGTGCATGGCTCCGGACCACGGCTCCAATAAAGCTATACATTCCAAGCAGGGAATCAAACTCTTGGCCCCAACCAAAAAACAGTTAGTGCAACAACAAGTAGAACAGTGTGACAATACGGCGGGTATACTACACCAGGACCAGCTCCTATACTATAGAAAAAGAGAGTGATCGAAGGAAAGAATTGTAAGTACTTGCTACGACGATAGCGTAACCCGAATTGTTTGTCACTATTGTTATCTTGGTCTTTGCGTTGGCACTTACTCTTTATATGATATGCTAAATGCATTAAAAGTTAAAATAATGTAGTTCTGGTCATGTTCGAAATATCAGCTGACCAGTGTGCGTCAAACAAAAATCTTTCTCAAACTTACGGAATCTTTGAAACAAATTTTATTTCCGTCAGGAGTCTTGAGCACTTGGACCATTTGTATCAGCCTTTCATATTCAAATGATGTTTTGATACCAAGAAAATAACTGTCTTGCGTGAGGTATGCAAACTTGTCCACATCGATTCCATTTATTTCGTTGGCTACTATCTGCAAAGGGAGACCAAACATGAATAAAATGGCTACATTTCTTAGATACAAGTGGAATTAATGGAGGTTGAATCATTCTAATACCAAAAACCGTAAATCCGACGTTCATAGTTTTTCATCCGAAGGAGTTCTGGGGTTAGAACGGAATGTAATGCCAATAGCGTCCACAAACTTACTTAACGATTGTCGACAATTCATTGATCACCAACTGATTAATCTATTCGAAACTAACAATCAATTTGTAGTATGTAAACAATTGATTGTACTCTAAAAACTTGAGACACTAAATTATGAAGTACGACAGTAGATTGTAATATCAAAAGTTAACCCTACGTCTGAAACTTTCATTGCGTAATGGCTGTAGCCCAGAATCACACGTTTGCCTACGTCATTCATTTTCTGCATTTAGGATGAAAAATCAATAATTTAGTGTACTTTAACTGTGCTTTGTTCAACGTTAAATCTAATTAATCCATCGAATTTATAGAAATTTGTCTCAGGTCAAATGAAGCTACTAGTGAGAAAACGAGCAAACGTGAATAACTTCACCTGAAAATGGCCCAGCGTGCATTGCCATTACTCGCTTATTTGGATCATGGTTAAGAGTTTTTCGATTTTAATTCTCTACTAGTCGTTATGTTTGACGTTCTCTCATCAAACGTAAATCGACATGCGGACTTGCGGAGTGGCTGCTGTGACGTAAAACTGTGATGTAGAATAGTGACGTAAAGCTGTTCTCACGTTATAGTCTACATATACGTCTTTTAGGTCTTATCAGTTAGACGATGACGTTCGGCAATAACGCGGTAAGACTTTTGACGTCATGCGTCGATTCATGAACAATCGATAAAAAAAAATGAAGTAATTAACTGTTCACAAACCTTTACGGCTTGTACTTTACGCGCTTTACGTCATCTGTACGTACAATGGATATTGTTACTTAAGGCTGAAAAAATGCCGATTGATCGGGCGAAGCCAGTAATTTGGCGTCAATGCGAAGCATAGAAGAAGAAAGGGGCGAGGATGGAAAAAAAATGCTCACGCGTCGGTACCCTTTCCGATCAAAGGAGGACGCGGCGGAAGTAAGTTAATAGCAACGCGCCTGCGCTGTAGTGTGTTCATTAATAGCAACTGGTTGCAGCCCTGAACTACTCCTATGTCTGTACATGCATATTGGATGTGAATGGACGATTGTGAGCGCATTTTCACGCAATAAACTTCGATATGACAAGTTAGATCGTTCAAATTGGTACAGGGCCATACTTCAATTCGTTATGTAAACGCCCGTTCAGGTAATGTATCAAACCATACAATCAATAATTTCCTATTACGATTTTCAAAAATAATTGTTAGCTTTTACATCGGAGAGCGAATTAGTTGCACTGCTCCGATGTTGCTGTTTACAGCAGCGTTTCCGGCTAGTTTACGTGAAGCCTGCTTCATCGCAAATCCATGTCGACCACGCGATGAAAATTAAACAGCAATTCTATCGAATAAACACAATTCATTTGCTTACCGTGAATTAGTAATTGCACAGCTAATAGCGATTGACGAATTCAGCCAAAACAAGCGACGAACCAAGATGGCGGAGTTCACTTCCCGTTAACGTGCGGAGTTGCCATGGAAACGTTATACAGTGCGTTGATGTAAGCAAACAGGCAGCCTCTTTTCCATACACACCCATTTCTTCTCCTATGAATTAAGTAACTTTGTACTCATAGGCTGTAATGAAGGTTGTTCAATTTATTTTCCTCTTTATTTAGGAAGCACAATGAACGTCATAAAGCTTTAGTGCCGACAATAATAAATCACCAAAGGATGTTTTCCGTTGCTTAGTTTGCTCTCGTCTGAGGTGAGTTGAAGTCAGTCCTTTTTTTTATAAATGTTCTAGAAAATTTCGAGATTTACACGAAAAAGGTTAGGAGTACGCTTTTTTTTTTAACCTACGACTCTCAGCAAATTTTTACCAGGATGTTTCTTGCATTCTACTTTATCCAATTATATACAAAAACAGTTAGCTTATTGTTTAGATTTGTATGTATTTCCCCTGTATTGAACTTTAAATTACTCCAGCTTACCTCATACAAGAAGCTCTTGGATTTTTCTCGTCCTTTGTACGGCCACTAAAGAAAAAATTTAAAGTAAACTCTGCCTCTGACACTATTTCCAAAGCTTATAACAAGTATATACTTTACCAAATTAGCTTCTGTGTCAGGTAGCGGTTCCTGTTTCTCTGGTCCTTTGATCATTTCTTCTATAAATAGCACGTCATTTGTTTTAAATTCCGCTTTGTAACTGCTGTCTAGTCTTTTCCAAATTTGTTTGAGTAATTCAGTTGATGTTTTTTCATGCTTGAAGAGAATAAAGAACAATTTTCGTGTGAGGGGGATGCTTTTTGAAGTATTTCCTGAAATTCCTCACATGCGATATGATGCTCAGTGATTTCCTCCCATCAAGCTAATTGCAATCAGTTGAATGAGGAAATAAACCTATGCATTTGTAAAGACAATCATTGCTTTTTTTTTTACCTTCCATTTTTTAGCAGGATTGGCTCGCTTCACAAACATTTCCCAAGCATGCGAAAATGGTCCGTGACCTAAAGATATGTTTCACTTTTAACATACAAGATCAAACTATTGAAAACAATAGTAAATTTTATTAATAGGTACACAGCAAAAATACGGCTAATTACAAGAAAAGTTGAATAAATTAACACAATGTGAGATCTTACGCTAGACGGTGTTTGTTGTCATGGACGATCCCCCCTTGCCCTCCACCATCCAATGTTCTCCGGGATAAATTTGTCGTAAACAACTCCTTTCCAGGACAAATTCCCAGCTACATAAAACAATTTTGTTCAGTAGACTCGGTATACACAGTTCAGTGATTCAAACGCAAATAAATCCGTTTTTTTTTTTAATGTCCTTTGGTAGGTCAGTTTGAAGGAAAGAATCGTTTTTTTTTTTTAAATTAATTCGTACATTTTAGTGTTTGCATAATTTTAATAACAAATTAAATCAATTTCATCCTAGCTAGATTTTTGGGGTAATCTTCCCTTTCCTTCCACCCCCTTCCCTACCGGTAGCTCCATCCCTAAATGAATAAAATCTAGCAATCTGAGTACAGCAGATGGGACAACGCCGTGGCATCCAACCGTCCTGAGGCAACACAAGCTCGAGTTTTATCTCCATCTCAAGGCACTCGAAAAAAAAAAGAAACCTTCGTATTGTTGACACTGTCGCACCTATAGTAGGAACACTCTTGTGCAGATAAAAAAAACAAAAAGTTACAAATACTGTGAAAATCAAAACAAATGGACTATTATTTTGGCGGAAGTACATGCCACGGATATAGACAGATGCGTCGTGACAAAGATGGGTTGTACAATCCGGGTATCAGTGCGATTTATGCCAGCAGCCTCATTTGCGTGCAAGATCTTTAAAAAGCAGGTCGACATTCTTTTCTTTTCGTGTCCACTGGTAAATAAATGTGCTCGCCAACAGTTCGTGGCTCGTCGCAAAAACACAAGTAGCGCAACACAGAACAAACGACCACCAAAATGAAAAACTACTCATCATTTGTTGCGAGTCCCTATGAACTTGTTAGCCATACGCCTACCTTTCGATCTGATGGGAGCACACCGTCTTTTGGTCCAGCCCGTTCTTTATTTCCCATTTTATTATTATGTTATTATTATTATTTTCCATTTTATGCTATTATTCAGTAGTTTATTCTTTTGAAGATGTATTTTTCATTTCCCATAACGAAATCAAGGTTTACTTTTGCGGCCTGAGGAATAATACTTTCTTCTTACTGCTCTGGTTGCCTTGGAGGAAAGAGCGTGGGTGAGCATGACGTTCGAATTCGTTCTGGGGCCGTTGGTTTTTCTCGGCCGGGCGCAATTCAAAATAACAACCAAGCAACCAGTGCTTCTTCCACTTATCACTTACAGAATTTCTCCGCGTAAAAACTAAATTTCCTTTTTTTCTCTGTGTAAAAAACAATTTCCCCATTTTTACTTCCCTTATTTAATTTCCTTCCATTTTTTTTGACATTACAAAATTAAAAAAAAAAATTATGGAACCCGTTTTGATGGCATAGGAAAGACCTAGTGCCGCAAATTGAAAGTATAAAATTCAAGCGACCACTTATTTTTATTAAAACTAGTGCTATAACATTATTAGAGCTATTAAAATGTTAACACGCGTTTACCGGAGTACAAGATAGTGAGCTTACGAAGTTTCGAGAAGGTGGGCCTGGATGGAGAGAAGATCGAGAGTCACTCGAGAAAACCGCAACTTGCAAATAAAACACAGAATTTCCCAATTTTTCCCCCTTGCAGAGCATTTTTCTCCCTATTATTTTCCTAAAACGGGGAAAATTCCCCGTAAGTGGAGGGCCCCACACAGCCTTTAGTTTGAAAGTTTGACAACCCTTGCTTTATAGTGTCTGCGGCCTATCTTGAGTTCTCCGCAGAACGAACACAGATAATCGATTGTACGTTTTCAGTAACAGAGTGCCTTGTTGATATCCAAGATGGTTACAAAAACAATGGCGGCCATCGATTAAAGCTACCCCATCCAGGAAGACGTAGCCGCTCACAAAATACTTGCAGGACTCAAGATACACCGCGCGCACAAGAGAATAGAGAACACTATAATTAAATTTAGCCTCAGACTTAGACCATAAAAGACGCAGTTGGCCTTGAATGTTAGCAGATGTTTCAGCACAACTCATTAAACGTGGAAAAGTGTCGTTTAAAACTAAAATCTATTTTTAAACGCTGCGTTTATTGAGTGTCAAGAAAAACTATGATCAATTCTTGGTATTTCTCTGCTGTTTAATTCTTATTTGGCTCTTTACAGCTGTGCTAAAGCTAAACTTACCAAGATCATGGCACAAAGCAGCAATGCACACGCATTTAACATCTATGTCATCAATGATGGAATCTTCTTCAACCTCGTCTGGAAAGTCATTCCTCAACTGTTCTTGTTTTTCCTTCAATTTTTCCATCATTTGCTTTGCCACGTGATAGACCCTGCAGGAGAACGTTTTCGTGCATGTAGATTTGTTGTCATAACCCAGAGTTTTAACTCTTTATTATAATTTTTCATGACGAGGCATGAAATATCCTTTGCAACATTTAAGTATGGTTAGGGCGAATGTAGCAAAACAGTTTGTGACGAGGGGAAAAAATAAGAAAATGAATGCCTTTGCAACATTTAGGCCTATACATGCGTCAGAAATAATGTTCCTAAACTGAGCCATACAGGAAAACCAACCGGAAAGAATGTTAGCTACATTTAAATAAACTTGAGCTGTATTAATTTTAGTTGAAGTGCCCCAATTTAATGGTTGAAGTTTAATGGTTGCTTAACAAGAAGAAATAAAAGTTATAGATAATAAATGCACGTCCAATATACTGGCCGTATCGTTCGCTTCGCTGACTGTATTGGTATCGATTCACGCTTCGTATAGTTTCGTTGATTTCATTCGGATTGTTTGGTGTTTCAACTTTGACGTCCACGAACTGTTTTTCAAACAATATTTCACGTATTTGAGGATCAAAAATATAAACATACAGTAATGAAATTAAGCCAATCCAAAGCGCAATTTAATTATCTTTCATACGGCGCTTCTGTCATCTTTCTAGGTGCTTCAATTCAAGAAGAGTAGATGTACACGCACGCACATCGCATATCTTTAATGATGGTAGTCATCGTGGCTGAGCGGTGAGAGAGCTCAGTCTGGTTGCTGGAGGTTTGCGGATCTGATCGAACCTTGGCAAAGTCCCCGCCAGAACTGCCGGCCAGGGCAGCGTGAGAGGCTACCATCCTCCTTCAGCGACTTTGGGAACTATTCTGGCCAATTCTGGACAATCTTTCGGCCCCTACGATGATCGGAGGTTTCCCGGATCGAATCCCCGGGTTGGCACCACCCTTTACCAGATACTTCTTCTTCTCTAAAAGTCTTGTAATGTTCAAAATTGAGACGGTTCAGCCATACAAGCATTAAGTTGCTTCGCTAACTTAAGGCTCAAGGAAATTAATTATAAATTACCAAAAAAAATGTAGAATAATTAACAAGTTAAACAAGATTGAATTCAAAAGAGTACTGTGCAACAAAAAATATGGTAAAAACGTTGGCATATTAGTAGTGCACGACGAAGTCTTTTCATATTTCACAACGCCGCGCCCCACCCATCCCCTAAAAAGTTCACATTTTGTATTCATTTCCGAACACTAACGATGTTTATAAAAGTTATTATTAAAAAAAAATCGTCCACTCGTTTTTACTAAATACCTTTTCTGCGCCTTAACCAATTGGCTTGACTCTATCACCAAAAGAAAGGTCTCATCGCAACAACTGAAATAGCGTATTAAAATATCAAAATCGGACAAAAAGTAAGAAAACTGCACAAAACTGGGTGCAATTTGGGTCGGAAAAAAAAGGTCGTTCGCCGTCAAGCCGCCTTTTAGAAACGGCCGTCCTGCATTGTAGTATCAAATGCATCTTTGATTTTCCAAGTCGACCTTGCTAACTGAAGCACTCTACATGCACACAGGATGGGAAATTAGATAAATACGTAACATCAAAATTAATATAAACAGGACGGAAAGCCAAATGGGCTGGAAAATTAATTAATAAATAAATACAGATGCAAACCTATTTACGTTGCCTTTTGGACTTAAATGTCAGACCGCCTAAGCGGAGAATCGAACCCATGACCTTTGAGACCAAAGACCGGAATTCTACCGCTCAGCCATACTGACACGGCCAACTGTTATATGTACAAGGTCGTGTCAGTATGGCTGAGCGATAGGATTTCGGCATTTGGTGTCATTGGTCATGGGTTCAATTTCCGCTCAGGCAATCTGACATTTAAGTCCAAAAGGCAACGTATATAGATTTGCATCTGTATTTATTAATCACATGAAAATGAAGTTATAATGGTCGCGTCCTTTCTTGAGTCCTCCCATGATGCAACGCAAATTATCGAGTGAGCTGTACTGGTAGCAAGGCGTACTGACAGAGCTGAAAAAAGTGGCGGCCACTCCACGTTCTAAACTTCGTCAAGGAAAAGCTAACCACAGTCAAGCCGGGAAAGTAATTCTAATCGTCGCGCGTTGATATCAGCAAGATGTATTCCCCAACAGTATCTTGGAAAGTAAGAAGGATTCATTAAAGGTTACGGCAGAATACACTGGAGTAAGTTATTCTAACGTAAATAGAATGCAAGAACAACAAATTTGGGTTTGGAAGAATCTCCCTGAGTTTGACTGTTGATCAAAACAAAGTCTTTTGTGAAAGAACAAATATGGTTCTTTTTCAGACCCACCAAATAGTGATAGAGCCAGACGTTCTGTTTTTTCTCGTTGTACTGAATAAACGTTCGTTTCCCACTTATTTTTTTTCTAAAAAGTAATACATACAAAATTTACGCCCCCTCCCCATTCAATCCCCACCTAACCACACGTTTTGGGTATAGAGCACCAATAATATATTTTGTACGATTTGAGGGGAAAAAAGAAATAGTTACAAAAACAGCTTCGCTTAAAAAAAAAACACACACCCTCAACCTCGTATCTCTATAAAAATTTACAACTTTGGAGGCGCACAAGTAACTCAGACTTGTTATTGTTCTAATTTTTTCAGAATAAAAACCGTGAATTACAATTTGACCTGCAATTTCAGAGAACAAGAATTATATAAAATGTTCCCTAAAATTGTAGGTCTGTTTTTGATTAGTTTTTTCTGAGACCCAAAACTAATGCCACGAATGAACAACTCAAGTGGTTGTTCATTTAAAACTAGGGGACTTGAGGAGCGCTGGGGGAACGCTTTAATGAGTTTGAGACAGCTGGAGACCCAAACTGACACTTTTTAAAAGGAAGGGCTGGTACCAGGCAGCCCGCCGTCCGCGCACAATCCAAAATCGTGTTTGTTTATGGGAAATTGAGATGAGGCTGTGGGGGGAGGGGGGTGGGCATGCATTATTCCCCTCCCCCGTTCCCCAATGGCACGACACCCCTGGTTGCAGTGTAATAAGTTTGGTAATGCGAGTTGAAAACAATGCAACCGTAGTGTTACATATACTAAGAATCTCGTAAGGATTATCATACGCGAAATTATTTTGTTTTTCAAGTAAAGAACAGAAACAAGTATTCTTTCTTAACCACTTATGCCTCCAGTAGCAACGTTTATTTCCGGTTTTTTTTTTTAATTAACACGAAAAACCTTTTTGTAAGCGTAATTCGCCCCTGCTAGGGATAAAAAAAAAGACGATTTTTTTTCCTTCTGCTGGCATAGCACACGCCTACCAATGAACGGATTTCACCAGCTGGTTGGTCGGCTTTCCCGCAGAGCAGTCTACAATGCTGGTTACATGCAGGGAGCTCCACTGCTGCTGGCAAAAAAAGTCGATGACAATTTTTCAGAGGACTCAAGAACCGGCGAGCGTATTATAGTACTACAAAATCAATAAAATGAGTAATTACATATACTGGACAATAAAATTAAACCATTGTATAAACAATCGGAATAAATTAAATACATGCAGAATCGAAATTAAAACACAAACGGGATCACACACGCAGGATAAAAATTATTAAACGAAGCGTGCGACTCTGTGTTGTGACGTCGCAATGATCAGTCAGCCATTGACGAACGATAACAGCGGCTAGACCAGTGAGTTAATAATTCTATAGGATGTACTGATTGGACGCCTGATTGGGTTGGTTGTCTGATTCTAATAGCCCAGTCACGTGATATGCGCTTTACAACAGAGAGCCGTCTTGTAACCTCCAGCTTGTGTGCTGGTTTACTTGCACTACAGTGTACAGCCGATATTTCCGTAAATATTCTTTAAAAATCTGTATATTTTACAGTTAAAAAGTTCGTATTGATGTGAAATGCAACATATGTGTTTATGATGTTTGCTGAAGTTAATATCTGGATTGATGAAAAACGATGTCTTACTGCTCCTGCTCACTGGGAACAGATCTGCCATATGGCAGTGTCACATAACCTATTCCAATACTCCTTATTTAGGGGGGCGCCCCCCCGGGGGGAGTCAGCAACCCCAGATTAAGCGCTTCGTATGTTACATTTCCGCCAAGGACAGATACAGCGTGAATATAAATGCTGGGAAAGAGTGTGCAGTTGAAAGCCACGGTTACTCCTCTTGGTTATGATTGATCACTGGAAACAGGATGCACTATGGCACTGCAACGATCAAAAACACAAAACTAACACAATCCACATAAACCACACGATTTGGGAGGATTCGAAGCTATCGCCGCTTCATTATTAAGCAATAAAAGATAAGACTAGGAAGCCAAAGTCAAGTTAAACACTTCAAAATCCATAAAAACGTACAAACTCGAAATATACAAGAATAAATAAAAATCTTACATTATAAACCAAAGCCTCATAGCAGAAATGAAGCAACCGCGACGACCCCCTGAAGGGAAACAATGAAAACGTGCGAGTGTATCAATTCTTTATCTTGAAGTTGAAACTGGGACGTTGTTGCCCTGAAAAGAAGTTGAAATTGGCACATTTTTGCCTCCACTAACAATTTGCTTTAACAATTATCCTTCTAACTTAACACCGTGGTAATCTCAAGGGCAAGTATTACATGACGTCATGTACACTTCTTTTTCACACAGTACGCATCGCTTAAGCCACAGCGAAAGACTGGGAGTGGAGGGACGGGTCGGGAAGGGGCAAAGTGAGCTGTTACCATTAAGCGTACGAATACGCATTAACTGAACCCTAGAACAAACAAACAAGCATGGGAGCCAGGAGCCGAATACATGTTCAACTACGTATGGCAAAGAGGAGAAAGGGAAGGAAACCAAGAGGAGAGGGAGAGGACGGGATAAAAGGAGGAGGGGAGAGGGGAGGGAGAGGATTGGCAGAAAGGGGGAGTGTTACACAGACAAAAATCGACTGTTGCAGTGAACGATCAGGCAGCACCGAGCAAATACTGGAAAACAACCACGGGTCAAACAAATCCCCGGGCGAAGCCGGGTACGATGCTAGTAATAAATAAAATGGACGTAAGGCAGCTTATAAATTGCCAGTATAGGGGATCTGACTTCGTCTTGAAGCTCTGTTTTCTCACGTAAAATCCTCCTGTACACTACCACATTATGCTGGAACATAGCATTAAAAGAATAAGTCCCTGTAAAGTCCCCATTTTACAATAATTGGATATCTCCAGTTTCTCTCACCATGGAAAACCAATAGAAATTGCTGATAAATAATTCCGTGCTCTCTTCTCACTTGCACTAACAGGCAAGAGGTCAGGTTGTTCCCTACGGGCCGTTTCAAGCTTCCTTGGGTCCATTTTAGTTTCTATTTTTATTCGTGTACTTTTAGTTTATACGTTTTTTTTATGGATTTTAAAGTGTTTGAATTAACTTTGACTTCTTAGCCCTTTCATTATTGCTTGATAGAGATGTGGGAATGGCCTCAAGATGTCGAAAATTTTGTTTTTTATGTACTGTCTTCCGTTTATGATCTTTACGTCTTACTGTTTATACTATTTCACTATAGAGCAGCCTCGAGTGACGTCATATTGCCTACGAGATATCATCTGGAGGGCATAACTACAAGGGGCACTAGATTAAAATGTAAGGGAAAACGACGGCATTTCTAGTCAAGACAGTGCTTTGAGAGCGGATTTCTTAGGCTTAAAAAAACGTCGTTATAGGCATACGAAATCCAGTGTAACAGCATTGGCGTCAGTAAGACGACCTTCTTTTCCCCCTTTAGTGTCCCTTGCAGCTAACCCAGTTACTAGCTCCACTATATGCACAATAATACTACGTCATGTCACTGCTCTATTGTGCATTTCATGCAAGGTAGTAAAAGTGGGGGATTTTACCTCGACTGATTTGATGGAACGCAGTCACGTGTTCCTGAAGCTTTCGAAGCGATTGGCTGCTATAGTTCTCGAACGCATTGCTGAGTACACAAAGCTCCAACAAGGTTGGATATTTTGCATTGCGTTCTGAACCCAATAAAAATGCCTACCATATTGTGCGTTCAGAGCACGTGCTGCATCAAAGGCGCGTGATGCAATACTATGATTCAAAGCAAGTAAAGGCTACCATCGACAGATAGACTGTCACGGCTTAAAAGTACTGAATGCTTGATGCGAAATCCTAGAACCTTATTTCAGCTCTACCATTACTCACCCTATTGAATGCTGAAATCTACTATGATTCGCAGAAGGGTAGACATACGAGGCACCTCCAAGTTGCTGGATGTATCGTAACCTCTGGAATTCTGGTGTATCGATAATTTTCACACAAATTGGCATCAGGCTAATTGTGCCAAACACGGCATCATTAATGATCTGTAAATAAGGGCAAATTACTTAAAATCACTAAAAGTGGATAAGCAGTGGTTAATTTGTGACCATTTCAATAATTTGATTTATCAAAAGAAATTGTGTTGTTGCGGAATCTGTCAGATAGTCATTTTGCTTTACAAGTTGCAAGAGGGGGATTGGTCTTTAAATATTCCCTACATTAATGTACACTTCTTTTGACTTGATAAGGATTTAAATCTTCTTACCATATTAAAAGGGATTTGTAGCTATAGGCTATATGCAAAGGTCAGCAAAAGTAGTCAGAGATACTCGACTAATACACCAAAGAAGTTCTAACTTACGGTGATTTCCCAACACCTTTTTTGGTTTGATTTCGGAATCGGAGAAGTTTAGCAGTCAACGAGTCAACAGAGCATGCGCGAAACCTATCCGTTTTCTTCCCAATCATGGTACACAGCTGTTCATCAATGCGCGTTACGCAACTGAAATTTTAATTGAGGAACGTGAGGAGGTGTCCATCCTATTCAGCACGGCAAAAGCGATTTGGAGATAAACGGTAAAATAGCTCGTGGCGTAGAAATGCAGGCATGCCAGATCGTCCGTCCATTAGCTACCGTTTGTAGGGACCAGAAATCCTTTCAGGATGCTTTTGTATTTAAAGGCGCCTGGTCATGGAGGCTCTATGTTAAACCACTGCAGCGCTAACCAGTCCCGGAATATGGACCTTATGGAGGCTTTGGATGTATTATAGTACCAGAATGCAGTAATGCAGCTTGAGTCAAACAACACTAGGGCACTGAAGCTTGGTGGTTGAGGCCTTTAAACAAAACTAAACTAATTCAATGAAACCCTTATGAAAGATTGTCATGATATGCAATGAAAAAAATCATGACTATTCCATGACTAACTGGGGCAATGACTTGTCATGATTTATTATGGTTTGTCATGAGTGGTAGTCATGATTTATCATGATCTGCTATCACGATTTGTCTGATGTTCATGATGGTGCTTATTCATGATGATAAATCATGACAGTGGATCATGAGAAATCATGATAGCAGATCATGATAAATCATAAAAATCATGACAAGTTATTGCCCCAGTTAGTCATGGAATAGTCATGATTTTTTCATTCCATATCATGACAATTTTTCATAAGGGAATACTTGCATTTGAAGGAATATAGATAGCGAAGTGACCAACTAATAGGAGTGCTCCTGCTATTCTGCCATTTTCACAAAACCAATGCAAACAACTAAGCCCCGTTATGGTTGGCTACTCCCGCAACAGTAGTGCGTTTTTAATCATGGGTGCTAAGGATTGCTGTCGGCAGTGGGAATGGCACTGCGGTTTTCCGCAGAAATAAAATGTTTCCTTCGCTATTCCCGGCTCTGAAATCAAAATCGAAAAGTGTGGTGGAAATTCACCTTTACCGTAACGCTTCGAATAGCTATGGTTAAGTTAAAGGAGGGTTGCCTCCTAATGAAAGTTCGCAGAATCTAGCGTCATCTAGCACTATCTGTTTCTCTCTAGCGCTGTTGTCTAGTTCTCTCTATCTCACAAAGAAATATCTTCAGCTCACACTCGAGCACACGTACCTCCTTACTTATTTAGTAAAAGTTTGGTACGTTCGCGTGCACCTGAAAACAAGCCAAAAAGGTTAACGGCATTACTGACACTATATGTCGCCACTATAGAACAAAAGGAATCTACCGCGACGCCATTTAGTGGCAGCAATATCGTTAACCATTACAGCCTACTCCCAGGTGCACGAAGACGTGCAATGTTTTCAATGAATAATTCAGGAGGCACACGGATTAATAGAAACCTCATTGTGCATTCCTTTGTTTTTCTCAATCAAGTGCTAGACAGAATTCGATGGCGCTAGCTGCAGCAGACTTTCATCTGTCTTTAAGGGGCATTAGTTGTTGTGTCGTTGTGTTTCGATAATGACGTCTTTCTTTTATTTTACTTATTTTTTTTTTTTAAGGCTGGTACAGGATTCACGTTTCTTCATTGCTTTTTTTTGCTCGAAATTTGCCAAAAATAAAAAAAAGAAAGAGATTCATCTTTTAAAAATCGTTTAACACTGTCTAAGAAAAGACGAAGAAAAAACGCAACATGCCTTTAAGGAGCATTAGTTCTAAATCTATAATCAAGTTATAGTTATTTAATAATCTGGTTTAGAACGTGTATAGACTGAACTGAAAGAAGCTCTAAACGAAAACATATTAATTCAGTTTACTTCTTCAAACCGATTTTATGTAGCTTTTGTCTACTACTTACCTTATCTTTTTTAGAGGCCATGTTACCACCACAGAATACGGTACCGTACCGCAGAAAAATAGCTCTGCAACTTTCACGTTAACTCACACACCTGAAAAATTGCAGTGGTTCACATGTAAAGC
>JAHWFP010065830.1:0-24500 GCA_023313725.1 Lithobius niger
GAAATAAGATGGCGTGCGAGATTCGAGGGTTTGTCGGATCTTCTCGACAGCCGCATTAGTAAAGTCGAGTACAGATTTCCCGACCCCCCCCTCCCCCAAACGCTACCCCTCCTGTTCACGGGTTGGTTCTAAAATTAAATAAATGTAAATCTGACACATTTCCAGTTTGAGCTTTAACGATGGGTTCCTAGATCATGGTTATGATCCTATGACGGGTTCGGTGAGTCAACTGTAAATCATTTGTTGTGTTTTAATTTTTTGTTTGTTTTTCGCCCTGTTTTGACAGAAATATGAGCTCAAAAAGTTGGTTTGGATGACACAATTTTATTAGTTTGTAAGAAAAAAAGTTAGTTTGTGAAAAAGCGAAGTGTGTCTCTTAACCGAGGTCTATCGGAACAGCCAAGCGACTAACTAATTTTAGTTGATGGATATTTTTGTTTTGTTTTGCAAACGTGTCGGCGCCATCACCGAAGTTAGGAATGAGCCTATCTTCCACGATTGACGAAAAATCGCGACCCATTCGCCACCTACCGTCGAATTTCTCAACCCAAACTTCGCGCGGAATCCCCGTGGATGCTTCTTCCTACTTTGAGATTTCTGACTTCCGGGTGGATGTCGAACTTTTTGCAATGGCGTCTCGCAGGTGGTTTGGGGAGGGGATGGGTGGAGACGGGGGTGGTTGGGGGCGTCAGCAGTTGGCGTTGTATCCGTGCTTACCATCTTATCCGCGCCGCCTGTCGTCACCTTCTCCAACTCTCTCCCAGAATTCTTGGTTCCAAAATAGGTCCCCGTCAGCCGTCTTGCAGGAGCTGTCAGTTGCCCGGCTAGTTAGAGCGACTTAAAAACAGAAATCGCTGTCCCAATCGACGCTGCAGCAAAAACAATCAAAGGTTATGTAACCTAAACGTGTCTGGACGTATCTAATTTAGGTTGCCACTGGTTAATAAACGATTAATTAGCCAATTTTCGCTGGCTTAACTAGGCGATACGGGTTTTGGACGATGCTAAGTAATTTTGACCCCGCGGCACAGTCGCCAGCCAACAGGCAGAACTCTTAATTCTGTTACTAAGTTTGGCACGAGTTTTGGACCCCCTCTTATAACGAAATTGGGAAACGCACAACATCAAGGCTTATCTGCGATACTTTTAAATTAGGATGCGTGCGTGGGGGAGGGGTGCGATGAAAATTTATATTCACAATTTGAAAAATCGCAATTTTGAAAATTTTATCACGTTATCTCCAGGGAGCAGAACAGTTTTTCGTGTAACAGGGGTTTCTGTGTTTTTTTTGTTTTTTTGTTTGCGTTTCTTTCCTTGTGTGTTTAAAAGTTGTCGCTTTAAAAACCTATTGTTAACGTCCAGATTCCACAATGACACTAATAGCATGTAAGGTATTACGCGGGGAGCGGCCTCGCGGCTTGTTTCCCTACAAAAGACTATTTGGAATAACGGGGCAACACGAGATAATTGTGGGAGTTGCCCGGGACGAGCTGGGTCGACCCCCGGTATGCGACCTGCAGCTTCGTTATAGTGAGGGATGGGGCGCGTTTTGTTTTAAATTAAGAGTCACAGGACAAATAGGTATACTCGTTTCCGTCTTATTTTATTTCTGCTCGGAACATCGTCGCTAGCTTTTTTTTTTTTTTTTAGGGGTTTGTTTGTTTTTTTATCTTCTTGAACAGACAGACCTGCGCGACAACTTGACACAGAGGACAATGACAATGCATCACACGCTCAAACTGAAAGGGGCTTTTATTCGCGTGCCAAATTTTTATTCATCCAGGTTTTTTGATCTTGGTGACAATCTACAAATGTAACTTATACCTCATTAAATATTCCGCCAAAGGGGATGGCAGGCAAATGATTAAAACCAAAGGTGATAGATGTACGAGAGTTTTTTGTTTTTTTTTATGATGTCGGGCGAACAGGAATAGCTAAATCAATGAAAAATAAGACAACGAAAGAAGTGATATCATAACCCAAACCCAAGAGAGTGAAAAAATCAGCTATGTTTTCACTATTCAAGCAGTGATGGAAGTGTAAAATGTGGCTGCCACCAAGTTTCTGCTCTCAACTGTGGCCACTTCAGTTTACTTTTGCATGTTTGACGCGCTCCCTGCCATATCCATGGTGCCATTTTTTCAGTTTACCTGACACTGTGATAGATGTCAACTGAAGTTGAATGACGGAGTTTGGGACCAGAAACTTGGCGGCAGCCATTTACGTTTTTTTTTTTTATTTAAAAAAAAAATTTCTTTAAGCCTTAAATCAGCCGAAGCAATTTTAATGCTTGTGTGGCTGAACCGGCTCAAGTTGGAACATTACCTGAGTTTTGTGGGAGAAGAAATATCTGGTAAAGGGAGAAGCCAATCCAGAGATTTGAACCAGGAAACCTCCGTTCATCGTAGGGGCCGAAAGATTATCCAGAATTGGCGAGAATAGTTCCCATAGACGCTAAAGGAGCATGGTAGCCTCTCACGCTACCTTGGCCGACAGTCCTGACGGGGACTTTGCCAAGATCCTCTTTCCAGGCGTTCGCCCAGATCCGCAAACCTTCAGCACCCAGGCTGAGCTCTCTCACCGCTCATCCGCGATGGCCATATCACTACTTTGAAATCACTACTTTAATGGGGGGGAAAAAACTGTTGGGTTCTTTCACTAACTATTAACTATACCCAAAAATAATTTGTAGTAACAGTTATTAATACTATAAGTAAATAAGTACGTTCATTCTAAGTTAAAATGGAACAGCAATTCACAGTAGCACAAGCTCACGCATGCGGAAATGAAGAAAAAATCAATTGGAAAAAGAGCAGTTGTATAACATTATGCAAAAATCGTAAATAGTAAAAAAATGGTAAACGCAATAGGTTAGAAAACAATAGCCGAAAACAAACTAGCGCCACAATCATTCCGTGTTGGCATACAGGAGTGGAGCGTGAGATTGCATCTGGGGAGGGGAGGGGCAGTTTTCCCGAGGTAAGGGGGTGGGGTGGGCAGCTGCACCTACATTATTGTTCCTCCCTCCTGTCTCTCCCTCCTTCCTGTCACTCCCTTATTTTATTTTTTTTTCATTTCCAGCCCTCCTATTTTCTCTCCCTCCCTTAGCATTGAATCCTCCCTGATTTTGTTTTTACCGGATGGGTTCTAATAGTTAGTACTAGCTGTACCCCCGGCATAACATACGCCGGTCTAGCCAGTTCCCGCATACCTCAGCGAAATACTGTAGTGGGCAGTATGGAATAAAAAGGGCGCCGACTGCCCCTGCCTCCTTCTCCGGACTCCCCTGCGGCCTACCGACTTACATTCTGCCATAGTCTGGTCAGAATCCCCCCCCCCCTGGTAACCCCTTTCCCTTCCCGCACCGCCTGCGCCCCCCCCTCCCAAGGATCCAGATTCCCGTATTGTGTGGTCTGAATATCCCCATCCCTACTTCCCCTCCCTTTGAACCCCTGCTGATTTGTTTTGTTATGGAAGTTAATTTTTTTTTTCAATGGAGGACGCTCAATTGCCCGTTTCTCCGTTCTGATACCAAGCTCAATGAACCCAACAACGATAGTGCATGCAGTGATTGTTACTCAACCAACTTTAAAACTCTTCAAGTCGGCTAAAAGAGCTAGCATTTAAAGCAATATTTCGATTGTTACAGGCCACACCCAGTTTGACATTGTCGGTCGCTCGCCCTTTTTCATTGTAGTGCATAATGATGTATTTGCTTGCCCAACCTAAGCGTATTACATATATATATATAGATTATTGAAGCAATATTGTTTTTGTTTCTAATTGTTAGAGCGCATATCCGTTATCATTGTCGGCCGCTCGCCCTTTTTCTTTGCTACCGTGCCAGGAATGAATCCGCTCGTCCTCTTGGTGACTGTTCCAGGGTACAGCTGATTAGCCGGCATTATTGAAGCTTGCTTTGTTTAAACATGATCCCTGAAGTCTGCTCCTTAAGCAAAATGTCTGCTCATTAAGCAAAATATATATTTATAGATAAGTTCTCAACTGTGAAACAATTTTTTGTTGATTGATAATTGCATGTTTCTCGTGTACCTGAATTGTTGATTCTCAAAACTGTTGCCTCTTTGTTTGTTTGCAAACGTATTATTCAAATTCTTGGCGTATTATTCAATGTAAAATCCAATACGCACGCGCGTGGCTTAGTGCCCAGGCTCTCCAATAAACGTACGTCAATACGCACGTGGAGAAGACAACCCAGTTCGGGTTCGTGCTCCCTAAAACAAACAATAACAACAATACGCACACCCAGTTGGGGTTAGAGCCCCGAAAAAAACAAGCAAACAATTAACTGAACGTCTTTGCCGTTTGGAAAAAGAAGCACTAGATCTCGTATCCCCATGGAACTCCCAGTCCTATAAAGGTACACAAATTCAACAAACAATACAGCAAACTATACAACGAACCAAACTATAATTTGAACTCCAATTCCAGGTAACCAGTTTTGATTTTACTCATTGGATTTGGAAATGTCAACAAGTAAACGCAATTTTTTTGCGCCTCGCCTCCCTGTTGCAGCATTGTTCCGTGTTGTAGCATTGTAACATTTTGACATTATTTCGTTTGTTCCTTTCTCCCTCGCCTGATAGTTTTCTTTCAGAAATTATCGTGCAACACGAACTCTAATTTTTGAACAACTGGTTTTTAACAATTTTCCATAGATTTTTCTGAATTTCCGTCCCAAAATATAGCCGATTTTCGATCTGAAAAATCATTCCCTCTTTTAGTTGTACTTGGCCAGCATACAGAAGTCCATCAAATTCGGTTAGTAGTTTGGCTTATGATATTGCAAAGAAACCCCAATGAGCCTCCGTGGAAAGAGCTACCAAAGCTCACTTCTCTCCAATTAAAGACTACAGCATACTATTTTGTGCGCAGCGTACCTTGAGTCCTGCAGGTATTTTATGAGCGGCTACGTCTTCCTGGAGCATGGGGCGGCATTGATCGGCGGCCACCATTGTTTTTGTAGCCATTTTGGATATCAACAAGGCACTCTGCCACCAAAAACATACAATCGAGTATCTGTGTTCGTTCTGGGGCGAACTCAAGATAGGCATCGGACACTTTAGGCTAACAGCAAGAAACATCAATAATTAGCTCATTATTTAAAGGAAAGATTCCAAATCATCCAACCAGTGGCGCGCACATATGGGGAGCAGGGGCGGGTGCATTACCCCTGTCCTTTTCGGAAAAAAAATGCTCTATTTGCTGTTTTTGTAAAAAAAATTAACCGATAAACGCTGGTGCTGCAGCTAAAGAAAGGGCATAGAGGCCTCAAAACGGTAAAACGACGGCCAGGAAAGGGACAGAAAGGGGTTAAAAAAAAGAGAGACAAGCTTAAAAAAGGGTAAAAAAAAAAGACTGACGAGTAAAAAAAAAGGTCACTCAGAAAAAAAAATCTCAGCGTGCCAGTTTACAAAAGTTGCCCCTGCCATCTCGGTGGCCTGTGCATGCTACTGGATCAAACGATAGTAGGCAATCGTTATGTTTGTCTCATAAACGTTCTAAAATTGTTTGCATTCTTGACAATTGTAGGTAAAAAGTTATGGAATTTCCGTCGCCCAAAAAATTACGCAATTTCGGTTGAGTAACATGCATGGCAACTTCGTTCCTCGTCAAGAAAATAGTAGACGATCGACGTGTAACGTGCAGCTCGTTTAAAGAGCAGTGACACGACGTAGTATTATTGTATATAACTCTATGCTGGGGCCTTAATGGGTTAGCTGCAAGGGGCACTGCAGAGAGAAACAGAAGGGCGTTATACTGAAGCCGATGCTGTGAAGAGTGATTTCTTAGGCCTGAAACTTGCGATTTTTGTTGTTGGAGAAAACAACGTTATTTTAAGCCAAAAAAATCCGCTCTTCCGTTGTTTTTCCCTCCATTTTTATGTAGTGCACCTTGTAGAACTCATACTGGAGCCAATATGGCGGCAAATGTCACTGTTCTATACAATAGTCAAGCAAAGTTCTATAAATATACAACGATCCTACAGCAAGATTCCAACCACCCCAATAATCTGTAAGGAATAAGCCTGCCTCTTTTTAAAAGCCAATACCATAATAATTATTTTTTTTTTTGCAAATCAATATGAGGCTGTAAAACGTTTCTTTAAGTTCCACTTCAGAACGTGATTGAATATTGCAAAACCGACTGGAGTATTGAAAAATAAAACTCATTTGAGTGATACACACTTCCTTAGATGGTATAGTTTACACGTTCGAGTGTAACGCAGTGGCAATAGTTCTAATTTTGCTTTTGCAATTTCAGTAACTGTTTCGCAACACGTTATTGTGTGCGCGGTCTATCTTGAGTCGTGCAAGTATTTTATGAGCGGCTACGTCTTCCTGGATGGGATGGCTTTAATCGATGGCCACCATTGTTTTTGTAACCATCTTGGATATCAACAAGGCACTCTGCTACTGAAAACGTACAATCGATTATCTGTGTTCGTTCTGCGGAGAACTCAAGATAGGCCGCGGACACTATAGTTACCACATATTTTTAAAATAAATTTCTTGGAGCATTATGTCTTTTGAACAGGTCGATGAACAGGCTGAAATTTGAACTTTACGTAGGAGTCTTAGCATTGATGAGAAACAACTACTAAAAAGTCCTTAAAATACAGCTACTAACTACAGTGAAAACAATTGTTGCAACTACTACCAAACTACTTGTATATGAAACTAGAGGAAGCTCGTGCTACGCACGGGGCCGGTCATGAATTAAGTTTACAGACCCACTTTTCCTGACACACTTAAGCAAATAAGAGTTGACATTTTGGATCCTACTGAGCGGACTGAAAAGGACGTAATTGTAAACATTTACGAACATCCCCCTCCCCTCCCGCTAGTTAACTATGCAGTTACAGTTCTTGTGTACTAGTTAGTAATTATAACTACTTTTTAACTACTTTTCTTTTAATAAGATGGGTGTAAAAAATAATGTAGTGAAAAAGTAGTGTAATAAAAAAAAACAGTTTATTAACCAAAACACTAACAGTTACACTATTTATTCCATGTGCACGCTGAATGTAATAGCACTCACGGAAGTGTAATTCACACGCACTGTATTGGTTGTCGGTCGAGGTCAAGCTGTAGCGTCGACAGCTACTCTTCTGGCAATGGGCTGGCTGATGAAGTGAACTGTATCAAAGATAGTTCTAGCGGTATTCTCAATTTCAGTTAAGAATGGGATTCTCCGATGTTGCTTTTTCTAAGAATTTAAGAATTTCAGCATTTCTCCTTTCCCAATGAAAATTAAAGTTCATTTTTACTTTCTACAAGTAGTTTAACTTACAAAAATAGAATAGTTTAACTAGTAGTAATCACTATACTTTCGGTAATAGTTGTAACTACCGTTTAACTACTATGAAACAGCAGGTAGTTCACTGGGGTTTTTAGAAGTCTACAAGGGTAGAGGCAAACCCACGGATTAGAACCGGAAAAACCCCTTGTCGTAGTAGGAGACCGAGACGACTTCCAAAATGGTGACCTTAGTCCTTGTCCTGAAGAAGGGTGGCAGTTTCCCATACTGTCCTGGTTGGCACTGATTGGCAGAGACTTTGCAGTCACTGACCATATCATCTTCTTCAGGCTACAAGAAGATGAAACTTCTTGTCGTCTGAGATTAAAAAGTCAATAATAGACATTATTAACGCTCGTAAATACGAAAAGAACAATAAAAATACGTTGCCTGAAGCCATTTAAACAAAATTTACATTTACCAATTTTAGTACCATTTCGTGCTACCAGATGCCGTTGTTACCGAAGTGTGCTAACCTAATTACAGTAAATAACTCGTGCATTTTTTACACGTTTTATTTTTGCCTTTTTTGATCAAATGTTTATCCTTTTCAGGGAAAAAAAAAAAAACACACGCGTGCAAGTTAAATCAGTTAACATGTTTTACAAACAACGACATCTAGCGGCAAAAAATGGTACTATAGGTTTGGCAAATTTTCAATTATTTCTTTTTATTGTATACAGCGCTGTACTCAACGGATTTTTGTTATTTTTCGGTTTTAAAAAAGAGTCGCACCGAAAAACCCCTATTGTTGTAATTAAGAAGGGTAAAGCACATTATCTGCTTTCAATAACCATTTCAATAGCCATTTTCCGTCAAGTCTTGTCGGTTGTTTCAGGGGTGTTTTTAAGGGACCGGGGGGAGGGGGGGGACTAGGAATCATTTTTGTCAACTTACACAGAGCAAGCGACTATAGCGTCTTATTCACTACGGAATTCCTATAAGGAGCCAGTCGTTGAGCTAGCTGCAAGCGGCACTGGGCATCACGGAGTTAAAGACATCACATCAAAAACCAAAACTGGTAAATGGGACCGCCAAGTAAATGGGACCGCCAAAGGAGTGATATCAACACACCAAAACAGTCGCCAAGTTAATCGCACCGCTTAATAGTTCGAAGGTTAAACGAAAACCAGAACATTGCTACTTTCGGTAGCAATGTTAAAGTTTTCATTTAACGTCCAAAGTATAATTCGGTGCGAATAATTGGGCGAATGTTTTGGTTTGTTGATATCACTCCTTTGAAGGGCCGAACCATTCAGAATTTTGCGGTCCCTTTTGCCAGTTTTGGTTTTTGATATGATATCAGTGCTTTTTTTTTTAATTGGGTATTAGACTCAACTCCACTGCCGTGCAGATGTGTAATAAAGTGCCACGTCAACAAGAAATTGGTAGAATCTTTTAGTCATCCGTAAAGCATAGCTGGGAAAACCGCAACAGCGACTTTGTCCGGCCGGGCGTCGCCATTTTTAACTCGGAACGGTACCAGATAGAGAGACAAACTGTTTTCACCATTAGATTCTGCTTCCAAAAATTAGTTCCAGGGAATTTATATAAAAAAAACCGGAAGTATGAAGTGGAAGTAGCCTACAAGTGACCGGAAGTGGCCGACAAATGGTCCCGTTATCTATGGAATGGTAACAGAATGGAGACAAACTGTTTTCACCATTAGATTTTGCGTCCAAAAGGTAGTTAACAAGGAATAAAAAAAAACGGAAATATGAAGCGGAAGTGGCCCGCAAGTGACCAGAAGTGGCTGACAAATGAGCCCATCACATGTGGAATGGTACCAGACGAAGACAAACTGTTTTCGCCATTAGATTCTGCGTCCAAAAAGTAGTAGCAAGGAACAAAAAAAAACCGGAAGTATGAAGCGGAAGTGGCCTACGTGACCGGTAGTGGCCGACAAATGATCCCACCATCTATGGAGTGGTACCAGATGGAGACAAACTGTTGTCACCATTAGATTCAGTGTCCAAAAATGAGTGAAACGGAGCAAAAAACAAAAACAAAAAACCGGAAGTAGCCCGAAATTGGCGGAAGTCTACCGAAGACAGGTTGCGACTAAGTAGTCGCTGACCCCTCTTGTTTTCTTCTGATTTAAACCCTGAATATATGTTTCGAAGCGTAAGGGGTTGGACAAAAACAACGTTTTTGAGGCTTATGAAAGCCGCTCTCACAGTATTAGCTCAACTAAAGAAGTCGTTTTTTTTACACCTCCAATGCCCCGTGTAGCTAGCACAAGAGTGGTTCCAGCTCGGTACCAAATATGGAGTTTTTGCTTCGGTTGTATTGTCGGTTTTTTAGACTATTGCAACGACTTTGTCCGTCCGTCGCTTTTTTTAACTTCGCAACGGTACCAGAAATTGACCACCACTGTTTACAACGTTCGATTCAGTGTCAAAAGTTAGTTAAATAACATGGCAAATTAAAACATCGTTGCCTCCTTATAGCTAATAGACTTCTTCGACGTAACTAAATTAAATAATAACATTTCATTGTCGAATTGAAATCCTAAAGATTTGTGTTAACGCAGCCGTAAAAACAAAAACATTTTAGCTTCGTTTGAAAGAGTCTTGTCGCATTGTTGCACGAATGGAATAGGCTTACGATCGAACCAAATTCTCCATTAGGCCTATCTGCTACTTACGAAACTAAAACTGCCGTTAAAAAAATTAGGCCTAAAAAATGAAAATTAGATCTAGAATCACGTTACCGTGGCAACGTCAATAGTTGCTACGAGTCGCTGCTGCAGTGTTTCTCCTGTCCCTTCCCTACTACCACTGATCTATATTAGGCTACGTTGCGCATTACGTTGTAACACTAATGTGTGCGCGGAGGCATACCGTGTTGCAAAAATGAATAGGCTTACTTTATACAATCCAAATCTCCGTTAGTTGCTACTTACGAAATTAAAGTTGTAAATTAGGCCTAAACGCTGACAATTATGCCTAAAACGTAAAATAAGCTTAAGCTAACACATTTGTAACGGGCAATTCTGATGGTTACTGTTTTCAGAATATATAATAGAGATAGCTGCTGTAGTGCATAATAGAAGTGTGCGCCTCAACATTGGAAGTGGAGGAACTGTACAGAAGACCAATGCGACTATAGATAGTCACTGTAGCCCCTTGTTTTTTTTTTGGTTGCTTGATGCTTCCCAGAGGATTCTCTTTAACCTTGCTATCTAATCATTTTCACCCCATCGCAGACCATTCTCTCCCCCCCCCCCCGTTCCACATAAAAAAATGGTACAAACATTTCGATTAGTACGTCAGGTAAATTATAATTTTCCAGATTACTTTTCCCGCAGTAATTACAGAGAGAAGAAGGGACCCTAGTGGGGTTGGGGGGGGGGGGAAGAAGAGATAAAATAAAAATAGCGGGACGACAAGATTAAATTTTAATGGCGACAAATTTGTTTACAATTATTATGGCGACACAACGAAGAGGGGCCTTCATTTTCTGTGTGTGTGATGCAAATAGTTGAAAACGAGGCAGAATAATTAAGAAAAGGAGGAATAGGGGGTGCGTGAGAGATAGAGAGAGAGAGATCAAAAATTAATGAGTGATTACTTAACAACCAACAGGAATTGCGCATTTCCCCAATAATTGGCCTACGGGTTTCCATTTTTAATTACCCTCTAACACCCTATACATGAAAAAGTAATATTATTATTCTGGCGTTATTTCGTCGTCTTTTTCAACTTGTATAGGATGGTTAACGTCGGAAGGCAACGAAAATATTTAAATTATCTTTTATGGCAAATACAGGAACGAACTGCTTAACGTAACTTGAAGAAACGTATCGTCCAAACCATCTTCTTATCAATATTCCTCGATATGCCATACCAAGTACACTCAGAAGGGCCGGGGGGGGGGGAGGCTAAGCGTCATCGCGGTTAGCACGACTCTCTTGTGCCAGAGGTCGCCGGTTCGAGCCAGACCTCAACCACCCATGGCATTAAACAAATACGGATGAAAACTTATTTACGTTGCCTTTTGGACTTAAATGTCAGACTGCGTGATCGGGGAATTGAATCCACGACCTTTGAAACCAAATTCCTAGGTTTCAGTGCGGCTTAGCAGTAGAACCTCGGTAGTTGGCGTCAACGGTCGTGAGTTCAATTCCTAGCTCAGGAGGTCTGACATTTAAGTCCAAAGGAAATGTAAATAGGTTTGCATCTGTATTAATTTAACCCTATTTGAGCCGTTCTGTTTAAACCCAAGGCATTCTCGGCGAGAGAAATGCCCAAATGAAGCCTCGTGCTCATGTTGACTTAAGAATGTAAAAGATCTTAAGAAATTTCGTTTGGAATTACAAAACTTAGTACTCCTAGAGGTATGAAAGTTATGGATGATATTTTCAAACTGAGTTTATTTAGGCAGACAGACGCGCAATGGTTTTTGTATAATTATATACATAAAAAAACAGCTTTTTTCTGTTCTTTCATGATAAAGGTGAAGCGCCCAATAACAGTTATCATTTTCTGTGCAAGTGCAGTCAAAATGTGAATAGGTTCGCAATTAATGGTTAAGTTATGTCCATTCTCTTGTCATGTGTCATTGTTGCTGTTTTTGCCGCCATGGGCCACGTAGCAATTAGGAATCTTTAGTTCGTCACTGGCTGAATAAATTTGGGAAATAACCCTTATTTTGTGGACGTATAGCCAATTTTTCCATTGACATTATTCATAATAAAAAATGTGTGCCGCGTTTTTCTTGTCATAATTTTTTTTTTGATTGTGATCCAAGTTGTAGCCATTTAAGCCATCAAAATACCCAATAAATAATAAACGTACAATAATAATGAAAGGGCGCTGTAACGAGCGGCCGTTATAATTAAGAGCCATTATTGCTCGATGCAAAGATCAGCTTGAAAAGGTGACGGCTTTGGCCCCTATCAAATTGATTTGCACAAATCTCACACCGCACAACACCTTTATACGCCAAAAAGAGTAAGGGTTCAAGTACGTCGCCATGCGGGACGCCTCCCGGGGCGATGGCTGGCTGGCTGCGGCGAAAAAGAGTCTCACCAATAGCGCTGCGCCACGTCAGCAAGATTTCCATCATGGCGGACGGGTGATTTAGCGAAAGTTAGGGCGCAGGCGCTGCGACTCCTAGTGAGCTAATTAAGCGACAACTTGTGATGCCAGGATGCTATAAACAATCGCCACAGCTGCAATTGAAAGATTTGGCGCTGATGTTTCGTGGGGAGGAGGGGGGGGGGGGTATATGACGTCACAGGAAAGCTTTGCAAATTCGGCGCGAAACCAGTGTTTGCGAGTTGGGATGATGATGATGATGATGATGTTGGTGATGATAGTGGCGGCTGATAATGATTTTAATTTACGTTCGGTGCTAATCAGGTTTTGAGAGCAACCGGCCAGCCCTTCCACTCGAATTTGTACAGACTGATATTGCACATGACAACATTAAAACCAGCAACGTAATCGTTAGCTTCACCGCCAGCCGGTAACAGTTAACGTCAATAATTTTGGGAATGCGAAGGGTCGAAAGGTCCATTGAGTTTTGATGCACCGAACTGGGTGTGATAGACTGTCCGGTTGATATCCACTTCTCTTCTTTGGTTGGGCTTTTACACTGGCTGAAACAGTAAGTTTATTCATCCAACACAAATTGCAAAATTAAGCACAAGAACAAACACTCATCCCACAAGAGCAAATGCTCGCGTGTGGTTTGAGAGCAGCAAAAAGGAAAACAAGTATTGAACTGGCACTTTGGCACGATCAAAGTTTAGGCGCCAAAATAAGACAACACCGAAATAAAAATAAAATATCCATCGCGATAAATACATCATACCAAAAACCAAAATTGGTAAAAGGGGCCGCCAAGTTCCGAATGGTTCGGCCCTTCAAAGGAGTGATATCAACACACTGAAACATTCGTCAAGTTAATCGCACCGCTTAATAGTTCGAAGGTTAATTGAAAACTAGAACATTGCTACTTTCGGTAGCAATGTTCAAGTTTTCGTTTAACGTCCAAAGTATTATTCGCTGCGATAAAGTTGGCGAATGTTTTGGTGTGTCGATATCGCTCCTTTGAAAGGCCGAACCATTCGGAACTTGGCAGCCTCATTTACCAGTTTGGTTTTTGATATGATATCACTCCTTTTTTTTAAATTGTGCATTTACTCAACTCCACTACCGTGCAGATTTGTAATAAAGTGCCACGTCAACAAGAAATTGGTTTTCAACACTTTGCTACTACCTTTTGCCTAGAGGACGAACCATTCTCAACAAATTTATGAAAAGGGAGATAAAAGGTCGATTTACAAAGAGGAGTGAAATACACAAATCAATCTCAAAGAAAACTTGAGTAAAGCAAAAAAAAAAATTAGGCAAATACATTGCAATAAATTGCAGAACGAAAAAAAAAAACGACACACAAAAGCTGCAAAACATCAAAATTTGTAAGAAAAGTATTGGTAGGTTCAGCTTACAATGCTAAAATATGCTTTCTAGACTATTTCTGCCCAGGTTAATCAACCATCCAAACAGTTGTTTCTGAAACGTGTGCTGTTTTACAATTTCTTTGATGTTAACTGGAAGGTTATTGTGAAATTTGCTGCCGAGGTATAACTTACATTTGTTTAGTCGTTCCTTAGAAACTTTTGGTTGCATAACGTAAAAAAATAGTGATTCATTCCTAGTGTGATAATTCGTGACAAGGCGAGTGGAAAGATGAGGTCCGTTTTTTCTAAAATCACGGTCCTTATGTAAGTCAGCATGAACTTCCATGTTAAACGTCAAACTTTGAATGAATGAATGAATTCAATTTACTGCGTAACAAGCAAAACGTGACAAGGAAAGGGTCAGTTGACCACTAATATCCTCAACGTACATAAAAAAAAAACATAATTAGTTATATAAATTCATCAAATAAACAAACAATGCTGACCAAATTACAGTCGAGTTAAGAGCAAAAACTAATAGCTTCTAATTGAATATTCACTGAGGTTAAGTTTACGCAACTCAGTTTTAAAAACATTAAAGGAGGGCACCAAGACCAGATCGCCAGGAAGGTCGTTCCACGGCTTCACAACCCGATTTGCGAAAAAAAAATTCCGACAGTCGGATTTGGTACTCTGAACAACAAGCTTGAGCTTGTGCCACCATGTTCGTCCATCCGGGCGAAATTCAAAAAAGTTTGTGGAATCACAGTCCACCAAACCATGTAAAAGAGAGAACGTTAAATGTAGGTCTGTCCTAAGGCGGCGCAATTCAAGGGATTCCAAATTTGTGGCAAGAAGTCTCTCGGGGTAGGATTTGTTTTTGAGTCCACGAAGAGATTTGGTGAAGCGTCTCTGGACCGATTCGACAAGACCAATGTCTTCTAAGAAATGTGGTGACCACACGGGACTAGCATATTCCAAAATAGGACGGACAAAAACTTTAAAAGCCCAAACTAAAATATGGTTGTCCCCGGAAGTAAAAAGCTTCCTAACAAAGGCCATGCGCCTGTTTGCCGTCATAACATTTAGTTACAATGACAACCAGATTTGAGGTCGGGAGTTATCCAAACCCCTAAATCTTTTACCACCCGCTTAGCGGGCAAAACAGCACCAGACGTAGAAGTATATTCAAAAACACTATTAAGGTGACTGAGATGGAGAACATTGCACTTAAGGGGTGCTATGGGAAGCTGCCAACGAGTCGACCAGTCAATAATCTCTGAGAAGGCCATGCTCAATCCTCCAAAAGTGGCATCATCCACAACATGTGTATAGGTTTTTACGTCATCCGCAAACTTCCATAAACAAATTTCAGGATTACCGGTAGAAAGATCGTTTAAAAATAAAATGAAAAGTAGAGGCCCAAGGACACTACCCTGCGGGACCCCATTCTGCACAGGTCGGAAGTCGGAGTACGCGCTCCCAACAGCAACACATTGAGTGCGACCAGAGAGAAAGTCAGCAATCCAGTCCAGCAACAGCCCCCGAAAACCCAGATGGTTCAGCTTTGCCAAGAGTTTACTGTGAACAACAGACTCGAAAGCCTTGGCAAAGTCAATGAAAATGATGTCCAGCGGAATCCCAGCATCAACAGAGGCAGTCAAGTCATCGAGTACTGACAAAAGCTGAAGGCTCGTAGCTCTTTTAGGAACAAAACCGAACTGGTCCTCGCTTAAAATAATGTTCCTCTGAATGAAATTTAGCATTGCGGATCGAATTAAGCGCTCCATGACCTTACAAGGAACACACGTAAGTGCAATAGGTCTGTAATTAAGTGGGTTAGACGCTTCCCCCTTTTTTAAAACAGGGGTGACAATTGCAGTCTTCCATGCACAAGGCACCCTGGAAGTTTCCATTGATGTTTGGAAAACTTTTGCAATGGGAGCAGAGATTTCGTGTTTTATCTCCTTATAGAAAGCCGCCGAATAACCATCGGGTCCTGCACTGTGACTTGGCTTCAAAGCCGAAAAAGCTCCCAGACCAGATAGCTCATTTAAAGAAGGTAAACAACAGCTCATACAGCTACCGTTCGTCATGGAAGGGATGATGCAGTTATCAGTTACACAATTCCCAACAAAGATAGAGTTACAAATGTTACACTTTTCACTATTTGCAGTCAAGATTTTTCCATTAATCTGCAACGGTGGGATTGATCTGATTTTGCCGGATTTCCGCTTTGCAAATCTAAACAACTTAGGATGCCAAAGAGCCCTCTTCAATGACTCGGCGCTCGGTGTTTTTTTCAAATTTCCGCGTTTTGGAAGAGTATAATGCTTGTATAGCTTTATAGCGGGACTTACGTACTGCCGCAGGATTTCGTTTGAATTTATTCCACAATTTTAATTTTTTCTTTCTCAGTTTTGAGATCGAAAATGGAAGATTACCATATTTAAGATCACTCCTGCTATGAGGGCACTCAAAAGTACACAACTCAGTTGCATAATCAATGACGCTTATAAAATTAGTCCACAAGCTATCTGCGTCCATCCCGTTATTAACGAAAATAGAAGACCAATTTGTAGTTGATAAGACGTTTCGCAACATGTCAAAATCGACACGTTTCCGCCGGTTTATTTCACAAATGGTAGGAACAGTACCAAGGCACTGAATTGTAAAGTTCATTATATTGTGATCACTGGTACTAAAGTGGTCCAACACATGAAGCCGATAAACAAGATTCTTATAGTTTCCCCCAGAATTGACACAGACCAACGAAATTCAGTGCATTTCAGTGCATTTCAATGCATTTCAGTGCATTACAAATTTTAATGACAACAAACGAACCGTTCGGCGTCCACAGTATGAGCATTTCTTGTTGTTGTTGTTATTCTTGTTGTTGTTGTTGTTGTTGTTGTTGTTGTTGTTGTTGTTGGGACTCTTTGCCCTCACCTGGAGACCGAACCACTGAACCGATTTTCAAGTTCTATAGCTTAAAACGTAGGTATGGACATGGCCTAGGGCCTTTCGCAGGCTATTTTAATGTAACTACAATATTCTTGACACGGAAAGCTAAATGGGCTAGAACATTTGCTCTCATATAGAGATCGAACCAATGAACCGATTTTCAATTTGTATAGCTTAAAATGTAGGTATTAACACCGACCAGGGCCTTTTGAATACGATTTTGATGTGACTGCAGTATTCTCATCGGCAGAGCAATAAATTAAAAACATATGAAGAGTGTTAGACAGTTTTAAGGTTCTGTTCTAGCATATGACGGATCACAGTGCCAACTTGAGCGAGCAATTGTACTACAAAACGGAACCACCTTAAGAAAATTAACATATAAAGTCCTGAATTTCATTTTATGATAGCTCAGTTGCTAAATGCGTTGGTTTGTAGTTAGAAGGCTTATCACGCCAGTTCGAGTGTAAGGGCGGGTCGAACATTTTTGTTCCCTTAAAGGAGCGAGCAAAGCTTCTAATTTGGATTGGAGCAAAAATGGGAAAAATAGTGGATACCGGATTATTTGCAGGATTGCTAAAGATTACTACAAATTATTGGACTGCCAAAGATTACCAGTGAATTAACATCGGATTACCTGATGATATTAAATCGGATTTACTAAGACTGCTGGGCTAAGATTTTGTGGTATACTTCCAAGGATTAGAATATAATAGACACAGGATCGGGTCTCTGGGAAAGAGAAAATGGGGCCCCCTTTTTACAAAATGTTTAGGTCTTTTTTTAAATTTTGCTATGTAATAATAATCCTGCTATGGATTCGCTCAGGAAGGCAAGGGTATATTAGACTTCAAAACACGAAACCAGCCAGACAATTGGGTTTCCTTTGGCAAACATATTTAATTCGCACCTCATAAAAGCTAAAAGGTACTAACCAACACACACAATTCGTTACACCGTCCAGATTTTTCGAAAACATCAGTGGTGTTTAAAGAAAAAAAGCACCTGCAGATCTGATTCAAATTGGAGGCATGGGCGATTACTCTCAACAAAAATCGGGCTTTAAATCTTGCTAAGTATCCAATTATGGACCAGTGGGCTGCTATATATATTTAAAAAAAAAGTATTTGCATAGTCTCCCATGATCCTTTGGACCCATTTTGTCGAATGCGACTTGGCGTTCAGCCATGCATTTTGTGTGTTGGTATGTACTTTTAGCTTTTACTCTGGATTCGAAATGCCTTTTTTGTTTTATTTGTACTCCCGTTTTTTTAGGTATCTGATGATGCACCCGTATGAGGTGGGAAAATTATATTTGTGCTTTAAATATGTTTGGCAAGGGAAACCCAGTCGTCCGGCTGGTTTCGTGTTTTTGCCATGGATTGTGTGTGTGAATTGTGACCATTTGCGAGCGTTTCTTTGCACTATTAGAGCAGTGGCGGATTTAAAGAAATACCCGGGGGGGGGGGGACCCTACAAGGCCCCCTCTCTTCCCTAAATTCTGAGGACTTTTTTTTTTTTTGCTAGCTGAAACCAAACAACGTTGTTTGTTAGTAGTTCTATTTTTTTTACTATTGATGCTTGGGGAATGAAGGCCCCGTTTACCATGAAGGCCCTATTACGTCGACGGCCCAGGGCGAGCCTTGCCCCTCCTGCCCCCCTCCCCCCGGTAAGTCCGCCCCTGTATTAGAGGCCCCCCCCCACCAACTACAGAATGGCTTTCGCCGAGATCCCAGGATTCCCGGCTGGGCCAATCTGAGTTTATTATTGACTAAATGTCGGTACCGATCAGTTATTCACCAGCACCCATCTAAGAACCCACCAAGTTTCAGCTAATCAAAGTAGTGATATCAGAACAAAAATGGCTGCCACCATGTTGTTACATTAATTGCCAAGCTAATCCCACAGGCTATTACTTCACAAGTTAAACGAAAAACTTAACCATTGCAGCAATGGTCAGGTTTTTCGTTTAACCTTTGGTCTAATAGTCGGTGGGATTAGCTTGGCAAATAATGAAGCAACTTTGTGGCAGCCATTTTTGTTCTGGTATCACTATTTTGATTGGCTGAAACTTGGCGGGTTCTTTCACCTTTGTGGGTTTTGTTTCCGATTTAACTATCAGTAAGGTAGCAGACTCCAAGCGATTCTTCCAGGAATTCACAGTTTTGGCAGAAATTACGGTCGGAGGAAGAGAGTTCCGTGGGTGAACCATACGTTCAGTGAAGAGACGATGCGGACATTACTAGAGAAGGTTGTGCCAAGAAGTTTTAAATGTCCTTTTTGTAATGGCGTGGCAGAAAAATCTGGAATATCAACGTCGAGGCATTAACGTTACTGTTACTATTATATTATTATTACACACATCGTTCTAGTAGGATGCCATCTTGTCTCACTGTCGATTCCATTGAGGCTGGAGAGTTACACATCGTAATGTCTCGTTTGTAACTTAATGCTACTACTAATGGACGTTACCTTTCTCATTGTCGGACATTCGCCTTTTTCTTGCTGCAAGGAATGATCGCCCTCGCCGCTTTTCATTGCTACCGTGAAAAAAAAAATTAATAAGCTACCCCTTTTACACTGATGCTGTGAAAAGAATGAATATGTGCCTCCTTTCGCATTATGCCTTTGGGTTGATTGGCTCAACGACTGATCAACCCGTCTGCTGACCCTCGTGTATAGTTTGGTGCAAACAAAATATATACAGTGGCGTGCTGGGAGAGCCATTTATGCCCAGGAAATGGTTAATATAGGCCCCTCTCCTGTGACATTTTGTAGAAATGAGTCATCATGAAAAAATATCAATAGTCCCCCGACATACCCTCGGAGCATAGGCTTGTTTACCGGTTTTCCTGTACGGCCAGTATGCCCCTGAAAAAATGTTATATTATATTACATTATATTATTACATTGTTTTATGTCGAATAGAAGTAAGCAAACCTCTGTGATTGCATCTGCAGCAAATTTTTATTTTAAAATTTTTTTATCATTAAGTGTTTTTAAGAGTGTACATTTGACTTAGGATGATTTAACCTGCATTTTAATTCTTTTTTCCATGTTTTTATTGTTTCTTTTTATTCATGTTAGTTGTTCCTTTAATTTCGGACTGGTATAAGTGGAGGATGAGCTCCCTTTTCTGTCCGATACAGTTTCTTTTCTGTATAATATAATGTAATATAATTAATAATTATAGTATAATATAATATTTAGTATAATATAATAAATATATTATATTTATGAGTATTACTACAAGGAATACTTCGGATTACTGGATTACTACAAGGAATACTACAAAGAATTCTGCAGATTCTTGAATTATTACACGGAGCACTTCGGATTAACGGATTAATACATGGAATACTTTGGGTTGCCACCAGATTTCATGAGGTTCCTGCTTGTCGGATTAAGTAGGAATACCGCGGATAACTGAAGGTTACCACGGAATACCACCAGATTATTAAGATTTCACAGTGACGTAGACAATATTTTGTGTCAAAAAAGTGTGACCAACACATACATCGAGATGATAAACTGTCTTTCTGACACAATCCTGACCAAAAAAGGAGTTTGTTTCGATTGTCTCAAGGATCAGCACACAGTCTCACATTTTGAGGTTCCATTTGAGAATTCTCACAGCTATTGTGTGCGTGGTGTATTTTGAGTCGTGCAAGTATTTTGTGAGCGGTTACGTCTTCCTGGATGGGGTGGCTTTAATCGATGGCCGCCATTGTTTTTGTAACCATCTTGGATTTCAACAAGGCACTCTGCTACTGAAAACGTTCAGTCGATTATCTGTGTTCGTTTTGTGGAGAACTCAAGATGGGCCGCGGACACTTTGGTATTTAATCGCGATGGCAAAAGGTGTCTGTCGTTGCTATGGTAACAGCGCTACCTGGATTAGCCGAGTCGTTTGAGCAAAAACTTGCGGTCTTATAATCCGTCACAATTAGATACAGAATTCTTCCTGTAGAAGCAATTTTTCCAGTCACTTCTAAACTCAACGTTATTGATGGTTTTGTTACGAGCCAGTGCAGCCAAAACCGTCGCCATGTTGGAATTTCAGATGATTTCTAGCTTCTAGCTGCGAGAATGCAAAGGCGAGTCCTTGATGCATAAACGTGCCCTTAATCTGAGAAAGAAAGAAAAAATACAATTGACCTAACCGAGATTCGAACCCTCGACTTTGTGTCTTCAATCCTCCTCTAGCGCTGACTCTTCTAGTAATACTTTTTTTTTTCTGGCCGTTCTAGAAGAGGCGAAGTGCCAGTGACAACTTTTGCAACAACACTCTTACAGCTTGGGTGGCAACTTTCGCTTTAGTGTGGGAAAGAGTTACACGTAACTATCAAACATTCCGTCCCTTCTCGCTGTGCTACTTAACTGAAACAGCTTTGCAACCTGTGCTGTTACGACTGAGAGTGGTAGCGGTGGTGGTGGTGGTGGAGGGGTAATGTTGTCATGAGAAGAGGTAAAAAAAATAACGTGTCACTCTAGGTTCGTCGTCGTTGCAGCGTAGAGAGGGTGGCTAGGGGTAGATGTTGGGGGGGGGGAAGGGGTGTGTTCTAAGCCGCATCGAACGTGCGCCGCGACTCTGTTAATACTGGTTCCACGCGCCACCTGAAACGCGAAGATATGGCGGCAAAACTGTAAATTATGACCCATTGTTCCCAATAAGTAAGTTTCCACTCACCAAAATCTGTTTAAATGGCCACGGGCGGAAAGACGTCATCGGCATAAATCGTGTCCTCCCTTTTCCTCCCCACTCCTCATTCCCTCGCACCACTCCCCGTCCCCGAGTCTCACTACGGCGACTTTGCTCTGCCTTCTTCCATCCAAGAAAACGTTGAGGATATTCGAGTTGGCTCGTCATAAATTGTGAGTCTGTTATGAGATAACATTGATGTATGAAGCGCGGAAAGCGGGGGAGTTGTGAAGAAGGCGAAAGCAAACACAAGTGAAACATATCGGGTGCCGGAATGACCAGGAGGAGGGAAGTAGTATGAGGCGGGGATATGCTTCAAGTTTTGTAGGGTTGTAGGGAAGATGCTAGGTTTTCAGACTCTCTCTCCCCGTTACTTCGTTCCACCCTATTTGTTCGTGGATGGTACAATGTGGTAGAAGTTGAAGGAGGGCGCTTGTAGTGTCGAAGAAGTTGAAGAAGTTACAAATGGACTTCTGAGATGAGAAGGAAGAAGGAATTGAAAGTTAGGAGTCTCCTTTTGGGGGGGGGGGGGGGTTACTGGTTGAGTCCAGAGCGTACCGTTAGATTTTATTTTCCGTGGCTTTTCGTCATGTCGGAATCCTACTTGTCGTTATGGAACAAAGTGAAGAAGTTTTCTTCAATCTTTTTTTTAAGAAGTTTAGGTTCGTGACGAACACTTCAGAAGTTCGGATTGAGTTAGAATTCGAGCGTTGCTGAAGTTTGTGTAACGAAAATGGGCCCAACTGTGCTCATCATGGACACAGAGTATAATTATATACGATGAATGGGCGAAACCGGAACCACTTTCGTAGAACTTTTAGGTGCCTGGATTGAGCGTTATTATTAAATTTTCCACTCGCACGCTATGACGATCACTGGGACTCGCACTGAACATCTGTGTTGATGACTTATCTGACGTCCGATGGCATTGTTTGTACCACAGAGTGATCTGGGAAACCTTTAGACTTTTCAGTCCCAGTCTAACTACCAGTAACAGCCGGGGATTTTTCCTGGAGCTCTGAAACTAGGATGAAAGGCTTCTCGTACCACTCTGGACAACGTAGTAGTACAAATACTGACTTCGAATGATAATGCTCAATCCAGGAACGGAATTGTTCTAAGGAAGTGGTTTTGGTTTCACTCTTTTCATTCTGTATATACTCTTTGTCCGTGTGGTGCTTTCTACAGGCTGCAAGCTCCCATGGTTTAAAGTATGTATAGATGCGCCAAATACTTAAAAGTAGGAGAGAATGTAATTACCAGCATTGTGTGAACACTTTCACTCAAGCATCATCCACACAAGAGTCCCCAAAAAATCATCCAGAAACGTGATCAGAATCGGGATTCGGATCTAGCAAGACGGGGTGGGAAGAAGAATGGTATGTTCTAGCAGGTACCAAGCTGCAAAGGAGCCCTGCCTCGTACTTACAACTGCATGATTTTTGTTTATGGGTTTAGGTCCATTAAAATTTAACCTTAATTTGGCACAGTGCCTTCTAGCAGTTTTTCTAGCAGACGATTCGAACCGTCGTTCTGTTGGTTACGAGACGAGGATGCTTACCACTAGGGTGTTCTTGTCCCCTTTGCGCAAGGTCCCTGGGAACCCTTCGCAAATCTGGTTGGGAATTGTTTTTTCTGTGTTTGCAGTACGTATCTCATAGGATACGAAATTCAGTTAAGGGGTTTAGAGAACTTTACAAGGACAACAAGACTTTTAAAGGACTTTCATATCTCTTTAAGGACTTTCAAAGGGCTATGAAAGGCTAAATATGATTGAAAGAGGCTACGAAATGCTAAAATGTGATTGAAAAAGGCTACGAAAGGCTAAAATGTGATTGAAAGAGGCTACGAAATGCTAAATGTGATTGAAAGAGGCTACGAAAGGCTAAAATGTGATTGAAAAAGGCTACGATAGGCTAAATGTGACTGAAAGAGGCTATTAAAGGCTAAATTAATGTGATTGAAAAAGGCTACGAAAGGCTGCGAAAGTGCTTAAAAAGTGTCAGTTAAAAGGTTTGATGTGCTCCAGCCGAAGTCGTGGTGCGAGAAGACGAGAGGAACAATTTTGCTAGGTAATTCCAATCGGAAATTCCAAGGATCTCTTATGTGCCGCAATCGACAAGAGCACGAAGCATCACAGGATCCTTTTCTTCCCAAAAATGCCACCATGGACTAAGGCCAGGATCGAAACCCGGACCTCTGCGTACCACGTAGGCATACTAGCCATCAGGCCACTTACCCCATAAATTGTGTTAACCGAAAGGGAAAGTTCCTCTTCATTTTCGATATACCACTCACCTTTGCACCACAATTGCGGTAAGCGTGAGACACAAAACATTACAGCACCCTGAATAAAGAGAAGAAGGGATATATTTTTACGTTGTTTACCCCAAAAAACTTAACGTCTTCTCCTAGTTCGGGTGGGGATAATATTTGGGGCTTATTCAGTGTGAAGAGGTTGCTCACCTGCCTTCCCTTAGCGTTTCCCTCCCACACTAAGCAAAAGTGGTGTTTGCTATATTTTGGCTTGCCCAAGCATCCTTTTTGCCAAGATTGGTGGAACGATAGTATATAGTAAGGTTGGTAACTCCAAAGCTCATTAAATGACGTCATAGGAGGCATGCACATTGGAGCATTTCCGGTTTGACTTGTGCGCATGTGCGTTAAGCTGTTGAGCTGTATTGTGACGTCAGCGGAGGAAGCAAAATCAGCAGCTAAAGGGAAAGCAATATGCAAAAAAGCTCGGAATAGACCCCCCCCCCCTGGTTTTCGCGAATAGCTTGGCTCACAGGGTGCACACAAGTTTTTGGTTGTGAAAACGGTGAAACTTTAAGCGGAGGCAAAAAGGGAGTTGCACTTCGAGATTATCCCCCCCCCCCAAAGGCGCCGGAGGTGGGGGTAGGAAGGGGACCCTCTGGGAGATGGTACTACGGTAGATTAGGCCTAAATTTGCATGCAATTAGGCCTATTTCCGTGTTTGTTCGGCTTTGTGGTAAGGAGAATTCACCAAGCAATGTTATTTAGAAAAAGAGACTTAAGTCAAATCTACGAAATAATTTTTTTCTAGGTAACGGATTGATCAGAAAATCACAAGAGAAACCT
>JAHWFP010065831.1:0-16736 GCA_023313725.1 Lithobius niger
TCTTTGATTGCCAAGGGTGTTCCGTCCTTTCTGCCCCACCCTGTATATTTACTACATGAGTCGGCACGTGGCAACTGATGCCATACTTTCAATGCTGCCTTGCTTCATGAACGAAATGATGAGTCACTTAAGCATGGGAATCATTTCACAACGAATGTAGCATGTTAGTCTATACTGTCTTTATTGCAAAGGCCGCCATGTTGGAGAGCAAAGTTTGGCAATTGGTAATACATAGAAGGATTTAAACTATTCCGCCACATTTGGAAGCGTTCCTATATTAATAATTAGAAGTCGCGTAATCTGAGCTTAACACTGAAGTGAAATATAGTTTCATGAAAAGCATAGATTTTTTAAGTTTCTCCTGGATTTGAAGAAATTTTGGTTATAATATGTTTGGCCACAACATTCCGATTAGTAGGAAGTAACATAAATTTGTGAATTCCTTACTATAATTTCGTAAATGTGTGTTGAGATCATCCGAAAAGTAACTGAATTACGTAAATCGCGATGAATACAGTATCTAAATAGAAGGGATCCAAGGAGGGAATCCAGAGGTATGCCAGTTATTCACCAGTGCATGTCAAATTAATAATGTTTTAGTTGTACATCGACTCACAAGATTATCTGAAAGGGAGACGTCCATGAGACTCAGGCTGTGTCGACATCATCAAGCTTTGCATAAATTTTAAGAAAATGTAAACGTTTTTCGTTTTAATTCGTAACGTAGTTCCACATAAGGATCCCCTGATCACCGGACCTATGACCTCAAGAATGTTATTCTTGGTGGTGATTCCTTTTTTCCCTCCCCATCCCATTGTAAGGATCACCATGGACGGCTTTTCGATTCTCGGGTTTGGGAAGGGAAGTAAGAAAAGAAGCCATAAACCGGACGCGTCGATGGTGAGGAGCATGTCAACAGAAGGAAGGGGTCAGTCTGGGTCCCTTGTTCGTCGTAACCCCATCCGTCTTTTCGCGCCACTGACCAGCGCGCGCTTCTCATCATCGGGTGTGGTGGAGTGGAGCGGCTATTGAAGACGACCCCATCGCCACGCTGACCCCAGCTCCTATTGGTGGTTTACGTGAGGATGGTGGGGAGAGGGGGAGGACGGGGAGGAGCCCCCTCCTTTTTACGACCAAAGTCGACGGCGCGAATCCGACGGTTGTTTCGTAGCTTGACTTCATTTTGGCCTGGACGCGTTCGTCGTTGACGCGAGCGAGTGCTTCAGCTGCAAACAACACGTAATTACTGGCGAAAGAGCGGGAAAAAGAGCGTTAATGGCAACGACTTTTGGCGTTGTGCGTCCCCGATGGGCCTGGCACGCGCCAATTTGGCGTTGTTTGGTGTCCCCCCCTTGCGACCTTAGAGGCATCTTTAGGGACCCAGCTGCGAGACTGGCACACGGACAGACACCACTTCCCTGCAAGCCCTGAGGGCACGCCCCCTTAAACGTCAACGGGTGTTGGAGGCTATAGTTTTTCATTTTTACGGGTGAACAACTTGTATAAGAATATCTGGGTTGTTTTTTTCGTTTCTTTGGATTTAGTTAATTTTTTTTGGCGCTCTAAGTTACCGCGGTTTGTTCACTATCCTCATTTGGTGGGACCCTCCCCCACCTTCTTTCCAAGATTTGCTGGCGTCCTGAGACAAACGACAAACGAAAAGCATTCTTCAGTACATAGCAACTCTCAAACTCACGTTTGAGTTTGTTACCAACAGAACAGGCAAGTAGAAATGCCATTTCTCGAAAAACGTGAGGTAAAATACTACCTGTTTTTTTTTATGTACAAGACCAGAGGGTGAAATGTGTTAGTTTCTCCAAGACAGCTTAGTCATGGCAGTAAACTATATGGCCCGACCTATAACAATATTAGGGGGGTAGACAAAATGGCTGCCACGAGTGGACCATTTCATTTCTTCGAGTTCTGTTTGGGAATTGGCAAGCAAATCGCATCGGTGAATTTTTGTTCGGCGAGTCCCACCATCTCTTGCCAAATAGCGGCAACTGACAAAAAGCTTAGTAATTCACTAACTTAATCCCAGTAAGCATCCGGAAAATAGCTTACACGTACAAATAAATAAATTTTCGTGTCGCCTTTTGCCACAAAGCTATTAAATTTCTCGACTGCACAGCGACATGTTCAGTAAACAGCGACATGTTCGTTTATCCAGAGAGTGTTTCAAGGAAGGCAGCATTTTTGTACAAAATGTGTCGTCCTCGGCTGACAAAAGGCGGCAACAAGACAAATCAATCGCATCAGCTGTGCTTTCGGCGGCCATCTTGTCCAACCCAGCCGCGTATGCTATTTTTCTTCCAAGATCCGGTCGGTACAGTAGTAGAGCCTTGGCTTATCACACGCAAACCGAAGGGCGACACCTTCAATACAAAAGAACGCTGCCGCTCTTCCTTTTGTGGATAAACGAACATGTCGTTATTTACTGAAGAGCTATGTGTAGTCGAGACATTTGTGACAAAATACGGAAATTTATTTATTTGTACGTGTAAGCTATTTTCGGGGTGATTGCTAAGATTTAGTTAGCGAATTACTAAGCTTTATGTCAGTTGCCGCTATTTGGCAGCAGATGGCGGGACTCGGCGTACAAAACTTCAGCCATGCTATATGGAGCCGATGAAGCGAGCCGCCTCCTGATGCGATTTGCTCGGCTAATTCCCGAACAGATCTCGAAGAGATGAAATGGGCCACTCGTGGCGGCCATTTTGTCTAACCCCGTAATACTGTGTTAGGTCGGGCCGGATAGTTTACTAACCATGGTCCACAATACACTATCAGTCGCTGTAGGTGCTTCGCATTATTGTAACCAAATTGGTGGTCATAATAATAATAAATACATATTTGACCAAATGTGTGGCAAGGTAGTTGGAAGGGGAGAGTGTCCCACTAACACCAATCCTAAAACTAAAAGTCTGATCAGTCACTAGGTGATGCCCGCACCTATCCTGCCCACCTTAGCCGCTTCAAAAAACGTTCTAACGAGAGCCCACACAAAACGTGCTTGAAGGCTGTCCGGAAGGGAGTTCCAGGCTGGGATAACCCCAACAGAGAAAAGGGTTTTTTCCTACAGTCACGATTTACCCTTGGAACCACCAGTTTCAGAGAGTGACCACGGGTGGAGTGTACCGTGCTCAATTCGAAAAATGGCCTTAGTGTGTTCGTGGAGAATTTTGAAAACCAAGATGCGATCCGATCTCAAACATCGAAGCTCAAGAGATTCAGTACCCGCTTTCTGCAAGCGTTCAAAGTAGGGCATCTCTCGCATACTCGGCAAGCTCTTCGTGAAACGTCGCTGCACCGACTTAACGAGGTCAATGTCCTTCAGGAGTTATGGTGACCACGCAGAGCTTGCATATTCCAACAGTGGCCGGACGAAGACTTTAAAAGCCCAGATCTTAGTTGTGATATTTCGCGACCGAAAACAACGGTTCACAATCGTAAGTCGTTTAAACTCTACCGTGGACACATTTCTACTGTGCGGAGACGATTTAAAATCAAATGTCAACCAAATTCCGAGGTCCCGTACTTCTGCTAATGCGGTTATTGTCGATGAAGTAGGAGGCTGGGTTTATTTGATACCAATGTGGAATGACAGACATTTTTTAATGGAAATCGGCAATTGCTGTAAATTAGCCCAATGACTGATCAATCCTGCTTGCAATCATGCTTGCAGTCAATCATGCAAGCAAGTGTTTCAGTGTTATCTGTATTTAAGACCTCAGTGCTCAGCTTAAGATCATCTGCAAATTTAAATCTCGAAACATTTTCGCTATTGCACACAAGGTCGTTCAGATAGACCACAAATAGCAGTGGCCCAAGGACAGAGCCTTGTGCAAACCCCACTGGTGGTTTGCATTTGGGTAGAAATTGTATTTGTAACAGTGACCCTCTGGTATGTATTTGATAAGAAGGCAGTAATCCAATTTAGTAGTTCACCGCCAAAGCCAATGTTTCCAATGGTCATGGTGGCTAAGGAAAGGCAGAGCCGAGCCGAGCTGCCTGAAGAAGCTGATCTTAACGATGATTGGAAAAGAGATCCTGACAAAATCACTGCCACTTTTTGCCGATCTATTGTGAGAGACTATGAGGCTCATTCAGAGACTATGGGATTTATTCAGGCCTATTTTGGACATTTTTTCGGTTCACTACAATGATTGGAGGTTTTCCAATTCAATTCCCAAGTTTGCTTTTTTTTCCCCATACCAGACTCTTTTCTCAGTAGTAATGTCACGAAAGCGTAGTTTTTTTTATCGAAAATGTTCTCAATCCTGAGTTTCATTCCAAATCTGAACTAATATCCAGCATTTGTGCCAGGTATTTTTTATCAGCTTGGGAATGTAACGAGGGGTTGAGAATATTTCTCGATACTTAAACTACGCTCGAATGAAAATTAAAAAAGAGAATATACCATCTAAGGAGTTTTGTTCCCTAACGATTCATCGCAAACTTGCCGATCAAGCTTAACTCAGCCTGAAAGTGAACAATTGTTGTAGGACGAAAGTTTATACCATCCACGGCGCGTCAACCAAAGTAAATACGTGTTTTCTTTTGAATGAAAACACTGTTTCATAGATTTAAAATAGACTATAATCCATAACATTACTTAAATTTACGAAAATTATTACTAATTTATTTACAACCATTCACGTTTTAAGTACCACATTTAGCATTTTACATACGTACTGCGGTTGCTTCTACTGCCACGCTTCGAATATTAGCGACAATTAGGCCTAACGCACTGGTGCGGAAAGCTGATGCAGGCTGATCGTTCTGTCACCATGGTAACCGAAGATTAATCGTGCATTGCTGGGAAGTCGGATCATGCTTCACGTAGTATTTGTTTAGATATTGGTTTAGGCCTACTAAATGTAGTTCTGTCATACGTGCGGTATGTGACGGAGACCATGACACCAGACGATTCGATCGTAAAAACAACATGGAAGGACAGAGCTGACAGTTTTATCTGATAAAACACCTTGTGCTCGTTTTATCTGTTTAAGGAAGCGTGATTGGATGGTGGCTACCGTTTAAGGGCTTCCATTGGTTAATGCTGTTAAAAAATTTTGATAATATATTTTCCGAGTTTAAACGTTCTTGAACTTGCGATACATTCTTTTGAATTCTAGTTCATTAATTTTTAAGTTTAAGCCACTCGAAAACAGCCGGAAATATTTTTTAAATTTCATTTAGATAGGAGAGAATGCTTATCTAAACACCAGTCGGGCGTTACGTCCTTGAGTCTAGAGGGTACACTCTTAAACATCCACTTAAGATGTTACACTTTTTCATTATACTCGCGGACTCTTTCTAACAATATGAGTGTGCGGTCGGTTGGATTTTTTTTTTTAACTTTTGCCCTTGTGGATTTAATTAATTTTTTCGCCATTCGTTCCGGCCCCGGTTTTTATGTTCATCCATCCCTGAGCCAATTAGCTGCTCCGTCGACGTCCGATCATTTTCCGATCATTACCGCAAATTTATGGAATGAAAGGCAAAAGAGGAAAATGTGGCGAAAACGCGTCGGGGGGGGGGGGGGGGGGAACGGGAAACCATACGACGAATATTAGCGTGAGTAGTTAGGCTGCATTTAGGTAATCGAAAAAATTGTGATGAGTTATAATCAAATGGGAAACAGAACATGAGTTAGCCCAAATACTAATTAAAGCCATCTAAATTGTGACCTTAAATCAGATTTATTTTTCTGACTGCAGTGACATAAATGACAGTAGAGTTTTGTTTGGTAAAGATTATTGTCATTTAGGAACTAACATGAGTATGGTTTTAAAGCTATTCTTTTAATCGACTTCTGAACATGACAACTACTCGGCCGAGTTAGAGGTACCATAATTCATTAGGTCATCTTCCATATCTGCCCGGTGCTCCATAGGGCAGTATTTTACTGCTGACTTAAGTGATTTTCTGTTCAGTGTTCCATAGGGCAGTATTTTACTGCTGCACTAAAATGATTTTCTGTTCAGTGCTCCATATGGCAGTATTTACCGCTGCACTTAAATGATTTCTGTCCAGTGCTCCATAGGGCAGTATTTTACGTCAAGAGCTCCTTACAACCAACTACGGAAGTTCTCCATCTGGTTTGGAGCCATTCTATCTTGGAACTGCCTTCCGGAACACGTCGTGAAGGCTGCATCTGTTAAAACCTTCAAGAGATATTTTGATAAACTCCATAACCTCTAGCAAGGCCATGTTCGCGTGTTGAGCCATATAAGTTTTTATCTGGTTATCCTTTTTTTCTATGTTATGTTTATGTTATGTGCGCTTAATTTTGATATTTTTGAGTCGAAATCCCGAAACTCCTAGTCCAGATTTATTGATATTAGTATTAAAAAACTGTGCGGATAAATTACGGATGAAGACTTAAAAATGCTCTAAATGAACAGGTAAAAGAAAAAGACATGTAAGTCAACAGCGTCTCACTAATACGTGTAAAAGCATTTCCAGCGTCCTAAAAAAACAAACTGCAACATCTTTTACTCGTCTTAGTGCGACGTTGATGGGTAACATGTAGTTTCTTGCATTTATTCCTGTATATCATTAAGTTTTTTAAGGTTGACGGTCGTAGTTTATACGCTTAAGCGTGTTTTTTTTTTAATACTAACATCCTTTCTTTTTTTTTTTTTGCTTGGAGATATTTCAGGTAAATTAAATAGCTAGAATTTTGATACGAGATGAACGCTCTTTAGATAAAACAGGGTCATTGAAATAGCGTTCAAAAGGCCACAGTCCTTGTTGTACATACGTTTTCAGCTACAAAATCGGTTCATTGATTTGGCCTCCAGTGAGAGAGAGTCCCAACTACAACAAGAACAAGAAATGTCTATTCTGTGGAGGCCAAACGGTTAAATTGTAGTCATTAAGATTTGTGCACTGAAATAGTTATGACACGACCCCAAATACCGAATTGGGTTGGTCTCAATACTGGGAGACATTATAGTGTTTCAAAGTTTGAGTTTAACATTCAAGTTTATGCTGAGGCTTATATACATGATACGAATTGAAATGCACATACAGGCCGTAGAAAACATGTTGGAAATTTTAAAGAATCGGACTACGCGTTGACAAGTTTACGACGATCCACATATTGAAGCTCCTTTGGCCTGCCAAATTGTAACCAAGTACGAAATTATCTTGAAGGTTGAAAAATGTTTGCAATGTATGGCTGTTTAATGCATGACTGCTCCTCAACAAAGCAGACTTAAAGAACATTAAGCAAAAGACCAAACGGCCGGCCACACCCATTTACTAACATAGGACCACAACTTAATTTGTCACAAAATAGAAAATATCATAGTGGGCGTGACCAACTCGACGAAACGACGAGAAAGGAGGTGGGGGGGGGGGGGGGGGGGGAGGAAAAGAGGGAAGGAGAAAGAAACTGATTTAAATTCGAATCGGGTCATTCCCTTGATGAATGCGGTATTGCTGGCAATTTGAGGTGGAGACTGCGGCTTCCAATGCCTCGCATACTTTTGTGCACCCCACCTTTTCTTGATACTGGATCGTTTTTAGAAACTAGGTTTTTTCTTCCTTTTAATTTTTGGGGTTTTTTTTCCACTTTTTTTTTTTGCTTTTTGTTGCTTCCCTGGTGCAAGTCTCGTTTTAATTAATCGTAGCGCGTGCTTGGTCGTTGGCGCGTTGCCAGATGCGTTGACTAATTACAGGAGACGCAGTCTTGTTTTCATGCAATTTCATCGAGGGGGCGGAGGGAGGGGGGTCAGGGGCGCCCTAGGAGGGGGGAGGCGTTGCAGGTTACACAAAAGCGTCAGTGCGAGGTGTCGCGTGGGCGTTGCGGGTGAAGCGTGGGGCACGTGCAGTTCACTCAATTGAGAAAGGGTGGAAAACGAGGGGGATAGTAAAGTTAGTTACCCGTATAAGATTTGGAGGAGGCGATAAGAAGAGCTTTTTGTTTGTATTATGCTGATGGCGAGGACTTTAATGAATGATTATAAATTCGCTTTCCTCGTCGGTCGTGAACGAAAAAATGTGTGTATTATTTATTAAAGATAACATGAAGAAATTAAAGCCGGTGGTTCGGTGAGTGAGTGAAGCGAGTCAACACCAAATTCATTTTGGACCCTTTGACAACAGCTCTCGATTAGAAATGGGCGGGTGAAGTGGATTTCCACACATTTGTCCCAATTTCTCAGCTTAGACGACATTTTGACGACATTTTGGGAGGGGGAGGAGTTTCCGTCTCTCAAACTGAAGCATGAAACGGGAATGACGGATAAAGATTCACTTGACGAACCTCCCCCCTCCCTCTGGCAGCTGGTAAAAACTACAAAGTCATGAAATAGGATACAAATTTTAATTTCGAAGGGTAATTTACCCTCTTGCTCACCGAAATAACAAACAACACACACGATACATTGAAAAATAAGCCTAATGAGATTAAACCAAAACTTCCAGGTACTCATACTAACAAATTAAAGTTCAACACAATGATTTTTAAAAGACAACACTGTACTGGCAACACTATAAGTATGGGTAACCTGACAGTTTAGTTTTAATCTTTGTATTCTGTTTTCATGACTTTATTTGTGGTTTTTACTTGCTGTCAGGGGCCGGAAATTTTCGTCAATTACCTTCACAACCACATATTGACTGATTTATAAGGATTCACTTGTTTACAGGATCGGATGTTTGGGATCTGCCCAAAATCCCGAAAAACACGATCTCGAAAAACAAAATCTCGAACCCGCATTCTCGAAAATAACAATCTCGAAAAACCTAGATCCCGAGATGACATCCTAACTTTAATCTTCCACCCAACATAGCCGCCAAGTTTTCGCCAGTTGAAGTCTGACAACAATTGACTCCGTGAAAACCAAGCAAAGAATTAAAATTGAAGACTTAGTCGGCTTGAATTGGTTATTAGCCCTTTTCCTCTACGTCCATCGCCACGTGATTTAAAATTCTTAGTTAATTCAGGAACGTCAGTTAAATCTTCCCCCTTTTGAAAAGTAATCAACAACATTTTTCAAACATAGATTACTCAGTGTTAGTTAACGTTAATGTAATAATATTAAAAAAAAAATTAGATTTATCAGTTAACTTAACTTGTAAATAAAATGTATAAAAAAAAACAGAATTTGTTCACAATGCTGAAGAATGTTTACGAAAAACATCCGAAATTTGCTTAACAATGTGCAAACGTGTACATTGCACGCAAATGCATGCAAATGTGCAATTTGCAAACGTGTCTCGCGAAACCGAAAATTGGCCCTCAAGTAGCGTAAAATGCTTCACTTCCCGGGCTTCCCGTACCCACTGAGGGAGCTTACAGTACTCCCCTAGACTCCCTAGCTGGTTTGGCCAGGCCCCTGCCAAAGTAGAACAAAGTTTAACCAACAAGTGTTAATTTTCTTTGGGGGCGCCCCCCCCCCCAATCTGGAGTTGGTTGGAGTTACCACTGTCGACAGGTTCTTAATTGTGTGGAAAACTTGCCATGACTTAAAGTATGTTCTTAAAAACATTGAAAGAAGAGTTCTTTAAACCACCTTTCAACCGAGATACATGATTCATGACGGTTGAATACGTTTGGGTGTAGAAATAACATCAATATAAAATTTAAAAAAAAGTACTTGATGGTAGGGGGGTGTCCCCCAGAAGCTACGGAGTTTTTCGAAAATTTGACTGCTGAAAGTGTACAAAAATTAGGTTTTCCCCGAGTTTGGTCAGTGCTTCCTGTCTCCCTCTCCGCTTATAGACCCCCAAATTTCTTCTATCCCCCCCCTCCCCCTTTCCACGAGATAAATAATGAACGGTCCCTTAGAAGTACATAAATATGCACAAGTATTGCGATGAAGAAAATTACCAAAAATTCCCCTCTTTAAAAAAAAAAACTTCGCAAAGAGAAAGTGGAGAGGTGAGTGTTGCGAGCAGCCCCAAGTTTGAAAAGCTCCTCCTGACTTGGTAAAGCTGCTTCCCTGCTATACAAGTTGCCCGCCTATTGACACAGCGCACAATCCCAAGAGAGAACGGTTCCGCTAGTTTAGAGCAGAGTCGATATGCTTGAACATGTTTTCCCATTGGAGATGGGGAAAGTACGTTGTGCTCCAGTTGGTAAAGTGAAGATCAGTGATGCTGAAGATGTCAAGAGGGTGGGACGAAAGATTCACGACGGGGAAAGCCAAGCTGAAACACCCGAAATGGAAAATCGCTATTACAAGCCAAAGCGAGACGGGAGATGAAACGTTTGCCCGGTAAATTACCGGACCTGAATGGCGTTCCCAGGTGTCCGTGTGTGTTGGGTTGGGGGTAGAGGTATAGCTACTGCGGTTTTGTTTCACTGTAGCAAAGACGGTCCCTTTCTGCTCACAGTTTTCGTCAGTTTGGTTTGCGTCGATGCGGGCGACGGCACATTGTTGCCAGGTTGTCTGTTTTTCGAACAACTACAATGATAAACTACAACAATGATGTCTTGCGCAGTTGATGGTGTTTCAAAGACCACAAGGGTTTCTAGCTACGGCTGCGCTATCTAGCAGGTTTAACGTAATGCTACTTTGTCCACGCAAGTGCTCAGACATTGAGACAATCGGAAGTAAAAAAAAAAAAGTGATTTTAGCACAAAACGAACGGCCCACAATGGGTACGAATTTGAGAATATTTTAGATACGGAACTAGCATTACTGTTTGAGTGAAATGCTTGAAATTTGTGACTGTTTTAAACTTCCCCCCACCCTTCCCCCTTCGCCCCCACAAACCAACCTTCACCTCCCCATCCCAGCTATGAAAGCATAAAGTCGGTCCCGGAGCAGGACCGTTTAGCTAGAATATTTAAGCGAAGGGACGGCTGATAATTTGTACCCCCTCCCAAACTAGTAAGTTTAATTACTCCCAAATGATATTTTTCCTTCCCTTTCCTTCCCTGGCTTCCCTTCCTCTCCCCCTTTCCCCGCTTTCCGACAAGCGGAAAGACGCGCAATTCAACCGAAACGAAACTCTACGTTTTTTTTTTTTATTGGGGATTCGCGTTTCATAAGGATAGATCAAGTCTGCCGCAGGATCGAATACTGTCGGTCTAATAACAAACGGGAGAAGCCAACTCTCCACCCACATTAGGGAGGGAAAAAGGAGTACTGCTAGTGAATAAACAAAAAGCGGTGACCCACAGACCAAATCCTCCGTGTTAAACCTTAGCACATGCGTCGTGATTTCTAGGAGGTTTGCTGGTGTGTTTGGTCGATCGGCCTGCTTGCTCGTGTGCTTATTAATGGTTATGTCGGTTAGGTTAGGCCAGTTGTCTTCAGTCAAATTTCACCGAGCAGGATGGGATTTCATTCGGGAAAGAGTTTGTTATGGTTCTGACAGAAACATACATACTGGTCTGCGGCTAACCGCTAGTTGGCATACGATTATACATGCCTCTGGTATCTGTAATGCTAGACCCCCCCCCCTCCCTAACATGAGTGCAAAGTTAGCTTCTCAGTATTCGAAAGGAGGAGACAAACCAACGTTGGATCTCATCTCTTGAGGATTGCGTCCGTTGTTAGGGAACGTTCAAGTATTACGTCATCAAGAAGGCGGGGGGAGTCGCCTACTGGTGACATTGCTGACGAGGGAAGGGGGGGGGGGGGGCAGTTGATGACGAAAGGCACCGCTACCACAGTAAACCAAAATTTTAAAGGGTGGAAATGCGTAGAAGGTCGGGAGATGAAAACTGTATATACAGGGAAAACAACTCCTTTTAGGGGGAAGGGGTTAAGTTAGAAATGACGTAATACTGAAGGGGAGGGGGAGCAACTGATGACGAGGGGGGTTTAAAATGGCTAATTTCTTGATGACGTAATACTTGAAAGTTCCCTTGCTTGCGTTACAAAGTGTATATTTTGGAGGGAAAAGTTTAACATCTAAAGAAAAAAGGGAAAAAAAGCAAATACTAAAAAAAGTGGATATTTTTATTTTTTCTATCATGGGGGAGGGATCCACCCTTCCCTTTCCTTCCCTTTTAACTAGGTCCCTGTGGGTTGAGAGGGCCTATAGTTACAGAAATCGGTCTCTGAAGTATCCCGTTTCCGCCTAAAGACGCAGCATAGGTGCCTAACTTCGCACGCCCCCGCATTTTCTTCTTGTTCAGTTGTGCCTGTCAACATACGTAAACTGGAGTCGGAACGTTGGCAGCAAATTTGCCACTTTCGCGTTCTTAAATTTAATTACCTCTAAGACGAAGCAACGCCATGACCCACGCGCAATAAAATCATGATTTACCGGTGCATAATTAAATTTGAAAGTTCAACTTTTACGTCTTGAAATTAGACAAAAGATAATTTGGCTCCTAATTGAGAACTAGACTTTGCAATTTGTTGTACGTGTGGATGTTGGTTTTGAGGGGGGGGCGCCTCCCGGGGGAGAGGCGTGAGACGAGCGGTAAGTGAGGCAAGTTTTATTTCATTTCTTTTTGTGTGTGACTAGACGTTCTCGACGGAGCACGTTTTCACCATTGTATGTTTGTCTGTCTTCTCGTCCGTGACCGAAGTTTTAATTCCGAAAGAAGAATCATACATTTTGCAGGAAATATTACAGAATGAGATTAAGGCAAAGGATTTAACTTTATGTCATGGTTGTTAGCCCCTTTTTGTCGCCATTAGAGCAGCGTGACTGAGCGGTGAAAGAGCTCAGCCTGGTTGCTGGAGATTTGCGGATCTGATCGAACCCCTGGAAAGGGGAACTTGGCCAAGTCCCCGCCAGGACTGCCGGCCAAGGTAGCGTGAGAGGCTACCATGATCCTTCAGCGGCTATGGGAAATATTCTGGACAATCTTTCGGCCGCTACGATGATCGGAGGTTTCCCGGATCGAATCCCCGGGTTGGCAATTTCCTTTACCAGATATTTCTTCTTCACTAAAAAAGTGTGATAATGTTGAAAATTGAGCCAGTTCAGCCACGCGAGCATTAAATTGCTTCAGCTGACTTACGGCTCAAAAGAAATTTATAATAACGCCTTACTAGCTGCGAGGCTAGCATCTGGAGCTGTTCGTTGAGCTAGCTACAAGGGGTACTGGATATACGCTGATGGAAAAACATTAGCGTAGTTTGTCGAGCCAATGCTGTGAGAGTGAATTTCTTGGCCCTAAAAAATGCTCATTTGGGATTAATTGGCAGCTGCTGAAATTGTCAGCAAATACAATCTTTTCTTTTGCGATTTTAAACCTTAATATATGTTTCGCAGCGTAAGGAATTGCGCAAAAAAAGTTTTTCTACCTAAGAAATTCGCTCTCACAGCATCGGCATGACCAAAGACGCTATTGCATTTGCATCTAGTGCCCCTTGCAGCTAGCTCACCGACCGGCTCCATGCTATAGTTTGTTCCACGTTATGTTTGCAGTCAACTGACTGTATAACGCCATGTTTCCTAGCACTATGAGTGCAAAAACATGTGAATAGGCCTACCGCACTTGTAGACTCTACATAGTTACTGTTAAAGGTTGTAGCACACTACTCCGTTCCGTTCCGTTCCGTTCGGATTAAAAGCATGTAAATTAGAGGAGCCGCGTGAACTGCTCCGTCCTTTCCGTGACGACCCGTTGGCTGACGGACGGGATTGTCGATGCAGAATCCTTTCCGTCAAAACTGATCGCATCGGAGAAGTGTACGCACCTGCCGTCAGTAGACAGCTGTCGTCGTCTGTCAGGCGCCTGCGCACAACGCTTTCCCCTACTAAATATAGATGCGAACCTATGTCAGGTGCCTTCTGGATTCAAATGTCATCATACCCGAGCGTAAAGAATTAGTAACTAATTTCCTAAGACTTTTTATTTGATTGCCCACTTAAGGTCACTGTAAGTCCTTCTTCATTTGAATTGTCAATTTGGGCGGGATCAAATTGTAAAGCTGAGCAGAGTTGACTGAAACTGTTAGCGTCGGAAGCAATGTGCGCTGCACCACCCATTGCCGTCAGTCGTCGGAACGGAACGGAGTAGTGTGCTACAAGCTTTAGAGTCTACGTGTGGGATATTTACGAGTTTTGCAGTCGAAGTGGAAGGAAACGTGTCGTCATACAGTCAGTTTCTTGCAAACATAACGTGGAACAGACTATAGCCTCATCAACAGTATGGACTTATGGTCGCTGTTTTATAATAACATCGTACTTAACTTGAGTTTTGCCTAGTTTTGGTTCGTGTTTGTTACCACAAGGCATCGTGGAATCATAATAACCGGCGGCCATGTTGTTGCCTGGGAGATGGTGGAGCACAGCCAGCAGAAGTCGATGTGAAATAAACACGTGCGCTAAGCCTCCGGCCCCCCCCCCCCCCACACACACACACACACAATGTTATGTAACACTTTAATTATTTGAATTGTGTTACATGGGATTGTGGGAATCTCACTCGTCGTGGTGAGAACTTTTTATTGCCTCCAAAAAAAAAATTCAATTATGAAGCTTAAGCTTATCTAATCGGTAAGAACGAATCGATACCTTACCCATCCGTTCAACCGATCGATCCCATTCCTAACCGATCTTCGATAGCTATTTAATACACTAACATTATTTAAAGAAAAAGTTGCTCATAATAAATTATTAGACGGTACAGTATATAACGTATACTGAGCGTTTTTTTTAGGTGTATTTCCTTTCTTTGACTATGCTTCTTGCTTCCTATATTTTCAGGTTTTGTTCTATACCTTTTAATTTTGCCATAAATATCAGTAATGAACGGTGGTGGTGGAATAACAAAATGGCTAATATTGATCAAAATTCCAACTGAAATTTCAGTTTTGCCAACTGCGCCCGATTTTCGTGAAAGCTCTTGTTGTCACGACTTCAAAAACGACGAATTCTTGGTGGAATTCTTAACTAGTTTTGTTTTTGATATATTCAGTTAACGTTTCTTCTTTACCCACAAAATGTCTTTTTAGATCGTAGCGGTTATGGGATAGCAGAAGGACCTGCAGCAAATAAAATGTCCATCAATTTTTAGTTTTGCCAGCACTTTTGCGATAACTTGACGGAAATCAAGTTTTGTTTCGTGCTTATTTCGGTGACTTTTCTGAAAATACTTTTGAAATCAGTGTAGTAATGGACTAAAAGAAGAATGCTCACAAATAAAACGACCTACTCAATTTTCAGTTTTGCCAACCATGTAAATTTTCGTGAATTGGGGGAGGGGTTTCCCCCCCCCCCCCCCAACCCACCACCCATCTCGGTGGGAACCTGGATACCTCTACCTCGACGCCAAGGTCAGTTTAGGTTTCACAATTGGATTCACCACTGCTGATTTCTTGTACAAATGCAATTATAGACAACCTATGTCCTCTCAACTGCAATTTATTGGATATAACGAAGCCGGGGCCATACTGTAGTTACGCAACAGTGTAAACTACTGCTGATGCTATACTAGTGTCTCTCTGTCTGTCGTTTAACTGTAAACCACTGCTGATTCTGTACTGGTCTCTGTCTGTCGATTAAATGTACATAGCCAGTAGAGAGCACATAAAATAAATAATTAGCGACGTTTCTAAGCCACCCTCGCTTCACTATTAAGTAATAAAAGATACGGATAAAAAGTCAAAAGTCAAGTTAAACACTTTAAAGTCTTAAAAACGTAAAAACTCAAAAGCATATGAATCAAAAATTTAAATAAAATCGACCTTAGAAACTGCCAGTTGGGCATCTGAACCCTCTCGATAGTGCAGATGAGAAGTGTAGCAGGGTAGAGGTCATGTTTCCTACTGCCATCTTATATGCTGACTTAGCTCCATTTTATTTCAAATTTTTATTTGGGCTTAAGAATTTTAACGTTTTATGGATTTTAAAGTGTTTTACATGACTTTGTCTTGTTATCCGTCTCTTTTATTGGTTGATAACGAAGTGGAGATTGCTTCCAAACGTCGCTGATTGTCTATTTTATGTGCACTCTACTCACACATATTTTTTGTTCTAACCCACTTGTAAACAGGAAAGTATGGCGATTTGAAAGAATCGAGTACGTCATCAATATTTTATTTGTTTGTCTCTTTCTGATAATCCTTATCTTCCCTTTAAGCCATCTTAACCGCAATCTGCCAGTTTCTTTCTTTCGGCCGTTTAGTCCAAAGCTCCTCTCGTTCTTTTTATGGTCAAATTTTCATTGTTGCTTTTTCTTTTTCTTTTCGTTAGTCTGGTGTGCATGCCTTTTTTTTTTAAGTCGTCTTTTTTTTGTACTCACTAACTTTGAAGGATGGGGTCAATTTTCCCTCCATTTTTCACCATTACTTTCGTCCGAGGGAGCACAAATTTTAAAGAAAATGTAGGTGGGGATGAAGGAGGAGGGGGAGGCGGGAGCGGATTTGGGGACTTGCTCTCTGCTTGATCTTGGCTTTTTTCTGTCCCTTAGAGATTTTTGCTGCCTCGTTCGATAAAGCTGCTTCTCCCTGGATCAAACGACGCTACTCATTTTTAAAGCTTAAGAATCTACTTTAGACATCGTTTTTATTTATTTTTTTCGGTTTCGTTTTCTTCTTTAGATGATTTTTTTATTTCCCTATTTTTTTTCTAAACGGATTGATCGTTTGCTATAAAATTAAAATTCTAAAAACCAAAACTCGTGCAGAATTTTTTTTTTACGGTTGCCGGGTTTTTGAATATGTCAATAAAATGAGTTTAAAACTATTTCCAGTCGCTTTGTTTTCATACTTGACCCAAGAATGTGGACTCGAAACGAACGTGGACGCTTAAGGATCCATCCACGATTAAAGCTGAAATATGAGGAATCAGTTTTTTTTTTT